>CAIGRQ010028575.1:0-10594 GCA_903798375.1 Fraxinus sp. D2006-0159 | reverse complement strand
CGTGTAAGTTTGAAAGATTTGGGACCATTACAAATCAAAGATTTGGATAAAACTTGAAGAACTTAAAGGATTTTGGATGATGACAACAATTATTCCTTAAATTAAACTTCAAAAAGGAGAAAGATCGACGGGAACCAACTTGACCAATGTAGAACTATGATTTAAACAACTTAAAATTGGTGATTAGATTAACTTGTAACCAGCCTATATTTTCATTTAAATTTTTTTCTCAAGGAGCCTAACATCCTTCATTATAATACATCTGAAATCAATTACAATCAAATCCCAACACTATCCACCCATAAATCATATCAATTTCATATCTTATAAAGAAGAAGGTTGATGATTCCAACAACTTCTTGCACCAACTATAACCCCTATTTGAGCCCTATTTTTTAGAATATATTTTGCAAAAAATAAATTTTGAAGAACATAAGATTAAGAAGTCAGAGTTTGAATGCAAAATTAAACGATAAAATATATATTAAATAAAATCATCTATAGATCCTTCTGCCATGGAAGTTTGAAAGATTTGGGACCATTACAAATCAAAGATTTGGATAAAACTTGAAGAACTTAAAAGATTTTGGATGATGACTGCAATTATTCCTTAAATTAAACTTCAAAAAAGGTGAAAGATCGGCGTGAACCGACTTGACCAATTACAATCAAATCCCAACACTATCCACCCACAAATCATATCAATTTCATATCTCATAAAGAAGGTTGATGATTCAAACAACTTCTTGCACCAACTATAACCCCTATTTGAGCCCTATTTTTTAAGAATATATTTTGCAAAAAATAAATTTTGAAGAACTAAGATTAAGAAGTAAGGAGAGTTTGAATGCAAGATTAAACGATAAAATATATATTAAAATGAACGAAATTAAAATAATGTGAAAGGTCATTCTATGGAATTTCGTGCTGCACGACATTTGTTCAACTCAGTCAAGCTCAAAATTGCTTTACTTATGTGATCTTTGTATTGGCAAACACTTGCTACCCTTTCAGCTTTGTGATCATTGAACAATTCCTACTACTTCCCATGAATCCAATCCAACCAACGGATTTCCGCCGAAATCATCCAACGGCTCATGTTACCCAGTTATGGCGGGAAATATATTTATTATTTTATTATTAAAATTAGAGAATTATTATGGAGATACAGATACACACACAATATATATATATAGATACAGCAAATTGTATGATAAATAATGGGAGACAGACAAGTGGGCCCATATCGGATAAGACAACACCGACGGTGGGTCCACTCCATTAATTTCTGGCTTCCGTTACGGTTCTACTTTGTAACCTCCCCTGGCGCGCCAGTCCTTTTTTATAATTTTACTAAAACACCCTTCTTATTTTATATCTCTTTTTAATTTTTGTATTTTTTTTTAAATCGTTAAGAGCTTATTTGATAACATAATGATAAAAAAAGAGAATCACGTAAAATATTAGCTAGTAAAGGAAGGAAGTTTCTAGAGAAAACAAATTATGGATAATACCTAGATCTTTGATTAGAAAAATCATATCTATACGCTCTTGCTATACAAGATTTGAATTTTTAAAATTAAGCGAGCTGAATGTTAAAGAAAATAAAAATCATAAGGATAAAAAAAGAGAAGCACGTAAAATTTTAGTTTGTAAAGGAAGGAAGCTTCTAGAGAAGACAAGCTATCGAAAATACTTAGATCTTTGATTAGAAAAATCGTATCTAGGCGTTCTTAACGCCTACAAAATTTGAATTTTTTAAATTTAGCGAGCTGAAAGTTAAAGAAAAGAAAATCAATTGAAACGAGTTAGTAGTGGTGGACAAGGTATTATGATATATATGTCTTTCTTTTGAAGGATTATGAATGTCAACTTATTTTTATATTTTCACTTTTAATGATAGGCATATTTAAAAAATCAACCAAGTTTAAAAGATGAAATTGAAATAAAAAAAATTAATTTTATTAAGTTTAATTGAAATTATTACCCTCCAAATAGTTAATTACAAATTTACAACCAATCCAAGTTTATATACTCAAAAGATGAAGGGAAGATTTCACGTTAATCTCTAATAAATTGTGTATGCGAAAAATTATACAATAACAGAATCTCATTTCAAATTCACAAAACAAAACTAGAACTTTATGGCTAGAGCTATGATGTGAAATTGTTAAATACATCCACATTTTCACTCGTTGAGAATTTAGATAAAGAAAGACATCAACAACAATTTTTACAAAGAATATAATGTGTCCAAATGAAGAAAATACCTATTCACTTTGACAATGGGATAATATTACTCTCATACCTAATTGTTGTAGTTCTACATGTGTGGATCATGTTATGATTATAGTAATTATTAACATTTTTAGTTATAAAGCCAAAACTAAGTCCCTGTTCGGAGCGATTCTTACAAGATTTTAAACAAAATTTTAAGGGTCGAAAATGTAGGTAGGTCCTTATGATATCATAATATTGACTCAACATGACTCCTTCAGGGGTGGTCGAATTTGTGGAGGTGGTAAACGCGGATACTGAAGATCACGAGTTCGAATCCCTAACCAATATTTCCTCGGTCGAATCAATCGCATCGGACTTGCTTAGTGCGGTTTATCTCTCATCTGTGATTTGCGAGCTACTACAAATGGAGCGAGATTTACCCAGTGCGCACTCACAGGTAACGATTGCGGGTTACTACGTAAAAAAAAAAAAAAAACAAATTGATTCAACATGAATCAAGAGCCTGTTCGATATGTATTAAAATCGGATTAAAATTGAAAAATTAGCTGTTATTGTTGACTTTTATTAGACGAGTGAGACTCAATAACAACCATATTTTCAATTTTAATCTCTACCGAATGGGCTCCAAATTATCAAAATGCCATTCTTTCAAATAGAATGAATTAAATGTCAAAATGGTACATATATAATTTTGCTACAATTTGATCAATAAGTACGACTGTTAACATTGTGTAGCGGTACAAATTTTGCTAAAAATCGCTCCCAAACAGTGGCTAATTTATGTGGGGGAAATAAATTTGATAAAAAAGGTGGGAAGAAGAAAACAAAGGGCAATTTAGTCATTTCACAAGGAGTCAAACAGTCAACACTATGTAACTCACCGAGTAGTGGTATTGCATCATGCCGCAACGCAAGCCTCTATTGCATGATTGACGAGCCATTTCCCATACGTGGCAACTTCTCGTTGGTCCATTTCAGGTCTTCGGGATTCATAGCCTTCACACATCAAACAATAATAAAAGTTTTCTCTTTAGTAAAAACACACACTAGTCACTCTCATCCTCTTCCTCTCTTTGTGTTTTCTCTCTCCAAAAAAACCCAAATTTCACCCCCAATTTCCAACACTCTTTAACCTGAAGACTTCATTTTTGGACTCACCAATGCAGGATCTTCCGATCAGGCCTAAATTCAAAGCCTGAGGTTGCAAAAATTTTGTTGTCTTTTGTGGGTTTTTGAAAAAAATTGGAAATGCTGGAAGCTGCAGTAGAGAGTAATATACACAATGGAGGATTTTCTTCACACTCTTCACAGTTTCAGAGCTGTGGTGAGAGCAGTGAGGAGGAGCTCTCTGTGCTGCCACGTCATACTAAGGTGGTGGTGACTGGAAATAACCGCACCAAGTCTGTACTGGTGGGGCTTCAAGGTGTGGTGAAGAAAGCTGTTGGGCTTGGTGGATGGCATTGGCTGGTAAATTCTTGCAAAAGTTTGAGTCTTTTGGGATAATGAATTTGAAGTTTTATTAATAATGTAGGTTTGTTTATTTGAAGAAAATGTGAGATAATTTAGTAAATTCATTTTTTATTTTATTTTTTGAAAATTTGAATGGAACTATATGTAATTTGAGTATTTCTTGAATTTTAATGGCAATAAGTTCCATTTTGCGTGTGAATTTGAGGTGGGATTTTGTCAAATTTTTTCTACTTTCGATATATTGGATTACAATTTTGAATACAATTTTATTCAAAATTATGAAGCTAGATACTTTTTTAGAGTGAATCTTGTTCAAAATTTTCTCTTTTGATTGCTCTGCGTGTGCGCGCTAAATTTGGGTATTTCATAATGGAGTTTGTTGCATGTGGGTTTTTGTGATTGGATCTGCTGTTATCATAGATGTTTTTGAATCTGGGATAGTATAAATAATTTGTGACTTTTTTTAATTAATTGGATATTAGGATTTCTTTCATTGCAGCTTCAAAGTGATATTGATTTCTTCCATTCATAATTTAAGATTTATTTCAACAAGATAATGGGTTTTTCTTTGTTTGCTTGGTTGAATTTTAAATTATTTTAGGGGTTGGTGTTGGAGTAATTGATTTTTATTTCACCATTTATAACTGGGAGTCGGAATTATAGATGGTGTTCATTTATTTGCAATTCCTTCTGATAGAACATAGACTTGATAACGACTGCGAATACCAAAATTTTTCGACTCAACTGGTTAATTTTCCTTGAAAGTCTATCTGAATTTGATTTTAACATAAAATGTTGCTTATCGCATTTTATTTTTTTTTGTTTCTTACTTTTCCCTTTGGCAGAAATTTAGTCTTTTTTGTAATGCTTATTTGTAATTTCATAACTAGCATGGAAATTCTTGGTTCCGAGAAGTGGGCTTCAATTTTATCATGGGTATACTCATTTGTAGGTTCCTATAAACAGAAAAATGTACAAAACTTACAAGGGATTTATGACTTTATTCTGCTATTTGATCGTTAAATATGGTTTCTCTAAAATGCAGGTTCTTACCAATGGCATAGAGGTAAAACTTCAAAGGAATGCTTTAAGTGTACTTGAAGCTCCTACTGGAAATGAGGATGATGATGACATTGAATTTGAAAATGTGCAGTGGAATGGATCAGATATGGGTGAGTTCGATTTTAAAAATATAGTTGTAGTTTTGTTTCTTGCTTGATAAGTAAAAAAATAAGCACATGTGCACTTGTTTGAAACCTAATTTTTTGTGTTCCCCAAATATATATATATATATATATATATATATATATATTCAGACTCCTCCCTCGCTTGAATTTTGTTGCAAAGCAACAGACACAAGTTTAAAAGTGTCCTTGACATGTAGATGTGGCCCAGAAATTGTTAGGATTAAGCTCTAGTCCCAATCTTGAGAGCAATAATAAACAAAATGAGATACAGTAAATCACACGCGAAAACACAATGATTTATAGTTATTCATCCTCAATGTGAATCTATGTCTACTTTGCTTCTGATTTTTACTGTAATGAAGAAGGGGAAATACATGTTTTTTTCTTTTCAAATTTCTCTTTCCTTGTACTGAAAAGATGATCTCTCGTATTCCTATTTATAAAGTAGGAAATTAATGAAACTTCAACATAAATGCTGTCCGTGCCTTGTACTTCAGTGGATTTAGTGAAAGATAAAAGAGATTTTTCTTACTTTTTTATGGATTTAGTTATTTCAATTTAATTTATGGTGGAAAGGTTTTTGAGGTTGTTTCTTAGGATTCTATGTTTTTGTACACCTTTTATTCCAGCAAGCTCTGCTTGTTGCTTTACTTTATTCTTGTTCTTTAGGCCCACCAGAAAATGTAATTATGCTGTGTATTCTTTTTTCCTAGCATCCGATGAAACTCAAAAGTCTCATAGGTCAAGGCATCGAATTCACAGGCCGACTGGGTCATCTCACAGGACTCTTAGCCAGTCTCTCTCATGTGACTCACACTCTAAAGGATCTATTTCTACTCCAAGGGGGTCCATGGTGAGAAAAGCTTTTTACTTTTAGAGTTTATCTGTTATCATTTTTGTCTTTTTTTTCTTTAATGAAGGTTATGACAATGTGTACAAATTTTACTTTAAAACACCTATGTACAGAAAATTGACCTTAGCAAACTTGAGATGGCTGCGTTATGGAAATATTTGCGGCACTTTAACCTTGTAAGTGGGTTTTTATGCTGAGGAGACTTATTTGTATTTTTAGGTTGGGTTAGCAAAATTTCATGTTGGTTGCTAAACTTCAATTTGTTCTAATTTGATTTTAAAACTTAAACTTGTTACAATTTGGACACTCCGTCCATGTTGTCAGTTTAGCTTACGATCAAATTGTAACAATGTTCCAGTTCAATGACCAACTTGGTACAGATTAAATCTATTGACGGACCTAAAATTTCATCAAAAGTTCAATGCCCACTGGTGGTCTTAACCCTTTTAGGTTTGATCAATGCAACTTTAGTTCCAGAACTTAATGCTCTGAAATTTTTCATCAGGTGGATGCCATTCCTAACCCATCCAAGGAGCAACTCATAGATGTTGTTCAGAGGCATTTCCTATCTCAGGTATTTCCCGACATCCTTTTTTTGGTTTTTCCCCAACTGATGATTTCATGTTGCTGATCAAGAACCAGATTATTCTCAAGATATACCATTAGACAATGTATATTTGCAGTTGTATTATTGATTGGGCGTATTGTCTTCTGTTCATGTAGCAATTGGACGAGCAACAAGTCATAGCTGGGTTCGTGCAGTCTGCGAAGAGACTGAAAACTGTTTGTAAATGACATTTGGAAGATCTTGAAAAGTCATTTTCTGACTCTAACAAACTATGATTTCTGGTTGCCCCTTTCTGCTCCAGTCGAGTTTGTAATATAAAAACTCCGGTGTTTATCCCGTTAGTTCTATAGGCCATTGTCCAAGTCTATAGAGGTTATCGCTTCCTGTTAGCTGTAATTATATAGTTATATGTGAACCGGTTGACTAACTCTAAGAAGCCTTCTTGGCCAAGCTTTGGTTGAACGTATGCTAAATGTATAGTCGTATGCCTAAATGATCATTCGATCATCAGAAGCTTTACATGCGTATTTAAATTAGAAATTGAGAAGCTGACCAAATTAATACTTGTTAACTGTACTGTACAGTTATTATTTCTTGTTGGAAATATATATCTTAACCCCTGCAAGGTGATGCTCAAGTTGTTTCAAGAACGCGATCGTGTTGCAGAACTCCGTAATTTTTCTCCATAATAAATTGGTTTTGGATACTTTCATCGATATTTGGTTGAAAAGTTCTCGAATAAAAGCTTATGACATATTTAGTACGCTAAAATGGATGTAGTTGAACAATAAAAGTAACAAAATTTTGAAATTCAGTCTGGTCTGATGTCTCAACTTGTTTAGCTCTCGTTTGGTGTACATTATTTTCAAAAGAATGTACTTTTTTGGTTGATGTGATGGGGAATTTGTGGTTGAAAAAGAAGGAAAAGTTGTTGATGTGATGAAAAATATTATTTTTTTAAAAAATGTGTGGTTGAAAATGAGTAGAAGAATGAGAATGAAAAAAAATGTGGGCCAAACAGGGGCTTAGCCCCTGTTTGTTTGTCATTGTCGTTTTTAGCAAATCCCAACTTTCAAGGCGTAATTAGCTGAAAAATATGTTGAAAACTTTTACTCAATGATCAACTAAAGTCGAAAAAAAAGGAAAGCACGCAAGGAAAGCTTGGTTGGTGGTGGATTTCTTGCATAATTTATTCGATTTTCTACTGAATTGTTGGGTTTGGTATTAGTCCATATATTCTCACTCCACTTATAAATGTCTCCTTGAACATGTATTCACAACACTAATGTTTCACTAAGACAAGTTCCAACACATGACAATGATTTGGTCCATCCCAAAAACAAGGATTGGATTAATCCTTGTTTTGGTAACATTTACGACCCTAATTTCAGCTCAATCGCACTGTTATATTTCATCTTACGATCACAGTCGTACTCCGACTCTAAATCATCGTATTATCCGCAATAGGAGTCGATCTCCGCCGTGTGTGCGTAAGCCAAGCCCACCACCACCACCACCTCAACGAAAAAGGTTGCACAGACCACCACCTCCGCCTCCTGCGTGGTTCTACTATTACTCTCCTCCACCTCCTAGTCCATCATACTTGCCTAACCATCCACCACTTCCACCTCCTGCATGGTTCTACTTTTACTCTCCTCCGCCTCCTAGTCCGCCAAACTTCCCTAACCATCCACCAAATGCACCCTTGTCGCAACCTCCAAAACGTCATCTCCGGTGAGCATAAAGAGTTGATCATGGCATAGAAGTAAACCAATTTGGCAGGCTGGCAGCATTACTTTCCATCAGCAAAAGCAACAAAGGGAGCCACTTTGATTGCATTATCGGTTTATGGTTTAAATCTTGTTTCTTCTTTCTTTTGGAAATAGCTATGACAGTTCGGCTATGCAAGATAATTCTATGGGCCGAAAAAATGAATAGGAAATGTGGTTTTGGTGAAGCAATATTCTAACTGAGAAAAATTAGTCAATGATTTTCATTTGCAAAGAGCGACAAGATACTAATTGAACGTTTTGAACAAAGAGATATAAGCTAGAAAAATTAATACGATGTAACACATTTGCATATATTTGTTCCTCATATAAACCTTTATGATCCTGACCCGATATACTATAGACTCTCACCGAAAAGCATATTTTGACCAATTCAAGACCCTCAAATATTTATAAGCATGACGTAGGGTTGGCAATGAGCCGAACGGTCAACACGTAAGTCGAGCAAGAGCTAGCTCGCTGGCCAATTTCCAAACTCAGTTCGCCCCATTGGCTCGCCTATCATTGGGATGAACCGAGCCAATTCAAGAGCCACTCAGCCCCTTCATTTATTTTATTTTATTTTTTCAAAATCTCAATTTATTTTTTAATTTTGTTATAGTTAGAAAAATTATAAAAAACAGTACTAATAAAATCATCGAACGAAGTATTTGAACTACGGAAGAATTGGTGAAGATACTCCTCATTTGCCATAAATTTATGGCAATCTATTTGAAATAAATAGTACAACGTAGCAAATTGTAACTCACCACAAAGTCTCTATGAGTACACTTTTAATTGAAATAAATAGTACAACGTACCAAATTGTCTCTGACTTTACAATCATTTTTCCATCCTTATATATGGCACCTGCACATTGTTTAATACTAATTGTGCTCATAGCATTATTCTTCGAAATACTGCAGTAAACACAAGAAAAATAATATTTAGTAGAAAAGCACTGAGAAGCGGAAGAAATTGTGAGATGGATCGCTTAATCACATGGCGCCCGTTTATTGGACTAGAGAATTTGGTGAGAATTGTGCTAGTTGAAGTGCATTGTGAACCATTGATTAAATCCAATTATTTTGATTTAATCTCGTGGTCAATTTCACTCCACCAGTTAGGGGTGGATAAAACCCAAACCAACCCACCCAAACCGTCCAACCCGACCCAAATCGACCGGTTTGAGCAGATTTTTTAGCTGAGTTCGGGTTTTGGGTCAAGAAGGGGGTCGGGTTGGGTCGGTTCATGGGTTGACTCCTGAAAATCGAGTTAACCCAACCCAACCCGACCCACTTAGTTTAAAAAAATGTGAGAACCCAGCCCAACAGAACAAAAAACGCAACCCCATCCCACATAACACAAAACGCAACCCTAACTTTATATAGACATTTCGCACTCGTTCACTTCTGAGTTTTGAATACTGATTGGATTTGTTGTGATTTGTGAATAATTCAATTTCAACACTTAAGTCCAAGATTATGTTATTCTGATTGTTGTGAATGATAGAATTTCTTGATTGTAATATAATATTCCAATTTCCATACATTGTTTATCTGTGAATGATTGTGAATATGATTGTTGTGAATCTGACTATAATATAATAGCTTTCCTTATCTGTGAATGATTGTGATTACATTGTTTATCTGTGAATGATTCAATTTCAGGCTTGTGCGAATTGAGATGCAACGCTGGAATAGGACGTGATTCCACAATTTTCGTCGATTTTCTACTTCTCAAGTAAGCAATGACTTGCTCTGACTTGATATTGAAAATATTTGAAGCCTTGTCGACTTANGATTCCACAATTTTCGTCGATTTTCTACTTCTCAAGTAAGCAATGACTTGCTCTGACTTGATATTGAAAATATTTGAAGCCTTGTCGACTTATATAATTGTGGCATGGTCGGCTTGTATGAATGTTCATTATAGCGTGTAGGATCAATTGCACATGCGCACGTAGTCACTGTATTGAATACTTTAATGGTGAGATGATTGAGATATTTTGTAATTGTCTTTTAGGCTAATAATTGGGTATTAGATATATATACTCATACACCATGCCTTCTAAATATGAGTCTGGAGCTATGAAGAGAAAAAGGAAGCAAAATGAATTTTTGTTGACTCAAAGTCAAGCAGACGATATGAACAAGTACTTTAAAAGCAGCAATGTGAATGAGTTGAATGAGGATGAGGATAAAGAAGTGATGAAACCTTCTTGTGTTAATGAAGTAGATGAGAAGGATAAAGAAGTGATAAAACCTTCTTATATCAATGAAGTAGATGATAAAGATAAAGAAGTGGGATGATAAGGAAGAAGATGGCTCTTTTTCTTTGAATTTGGATGATCATGGGGATTGGAAAAACATTGATCAAAGAATGAGAGATTATTTTGTTGAAATGAGTTCAAAAAGAGTTGATGGCATCGTGTTTCCCAAAGATAGTGCAAAGAGACATTTCGATTCTTCACAATGCAAGCGATTATTACCAAATGGGCAAACGA
>CAIGRQ010028530.1:0-15225 GCA_903798375.1 Fraxinus sp. D2006-0159 | reverse complement strand
GGACTTCTTGTTTTGGGCCTTTGATCTTGGGCTGTATTTTTAGAGTGTCAACCGCCCTTATCTCCATTTCCTAAATCAATTTTTTAATGAACATTTTCTATTAATCAAGATCAGAAAATTTATAAAATATTATAAAATAGATATGCAAGCTTAACTAATTGGAGGAAATAATGTATTCGAATTCGACTTCGAGAGAGAGAGGACTCGGAAAAAAAAGAGAGAGGAAAAAAAAAAGGAAGGTCTTATTTCTAGTGGACATAGGGTGTAGTTATTTTTGCTATAAATCAATTTTTTGGTAGATTTTGATAAATATGTTTGATTAGAAAGTTGATAAAAATTATGAGTCCTGAAAAATCCGTGGTTAAAATTAATTATTGACTTTAACTTAAATCTTTATCAATTTTTGTAGCTAAACTAGACGGGGCTTTATGACTCAAAAGTATACTTCTTTCAACTATTTATATGACTTTCAATAACAAAGATTTTTGTTTCTCGTTAGTATATCGTAGTATTCTCCAACAAATTCAAGATAGGAGCATGGGATTCGCATGACTGAGCAGAACTCGTAAAAATCGAGCCTTTTCTCAATTCTTCTACATAAACTTGAAGGTGCGTACTTTGCCTTAGATTAAACAACATCTCCTTTTAATCTAGTTGTATCAAGTCGGAATTAAACCTTTATATTAAACTTATGAATGGCCATGTTGTGTAAAATTAACAATTTTTTCTTTTGTGACGTATCTCTAAGCACCACAAATTTTCTTCCTGCACATAAATAAATTGGAAAAAGTCAGGAAAATAGAACAATTATTGAAAATACCCAGTTGATTGTTTCTCAGAACTTAGGCGTGGGGTTTAGGTAAGTGAAATTACGTTTGAAGGGAAAATAATTTATTCATAGTGGTACTTCANATGAATGGCCATGTTGTGTAAAATTAACAATTTTTTCTTTTGTGACGTATCTCTAAGCACCACAAATTTTCTTCCTGCACATAAATAAATTGGAAAAAGTCAGGAAAATAGAACAATTATTGAAAATACCCAGTTGATTGTTTCTCAGAACTTAGGCGTGGGGTTTAGGTAAGTGAAATTACGTTTGAAGGGAAAATAATTTATTCATAGTGGTACTTCAGTCTTTGTCATTTTCCTATTTTTTTTCCAAATATGTTCATCATCCTGGCCCATCAGTTGCATTTTATTGACCCCAAGTCTAGCTTTAGTGCACAAAGCCACAAACCCTTCGTTTACTTTCCAACCACCTGTAGCATGGACACTTCAATTAGAGCAACGTGTTCGTGTTGGACGCGAGTCGATATCGACACTTCTCGGACACTCTACTATAATCATTTTTCTTTTTATATTAGAAATATTATATGTTCTTAATTCAAAGTCATTAGCAAGCAACAAATAGGTACTCATATTTAAAAGATTTCAATAAGAAAAATTAATAAAAAGTATAAAACTAAATTTATATTATATAAATGAATAAATTTTAAGAATTTAATCAACGTGTCGTGTCAGTACTTTTTTTAAAAATCGCATGTTGAAGTATCCGACACATATCGTGTCGGACACACGTGTCCGTGTCTGAGCATCGTAGCCAACAACTGCTGTCGTATTCTAGAAGATTGAAGGAACAAGGAAATTTATCTTATCTAGTGGTGGACTCACTTTTTGAGTCAATTTAGAATAAAGAAAAAACTACATAAATTGAGCATGTTTTTAGCTAAGTTTAGAAATAGGTAAATGTTCAATTTTAAGAGAATTATATTTGTAAACATGTGAGGATAAGTTATTTTTCCATTACTTTTAATCAAAAAATTATTTAATTTGGAAATTATTTTAGTAAATATTTTAAGCTTAGCCAAGCATGATCTTTTTTATAAAGGGAAAATTGCATCATTGGTCTCAAACTAATTTTTCAGGTAGTAAGTTGGTTCTTGAACTTTAAAAAAGTGCAAGTCATCCTTAACAGCTTTGATTATAGGCACAATTAGTTCATCACAATGAAATGATCCAAATTTTGGTTAAAATATTATGAGAATGTGGAAACATGTCTCATTTAAATTTTTTGTTGAATTTAAAAAGTATAAAATAAATGAAAAGAAGGAAAGTGGGGACAGGTGCTTGGTGGGGTTGCGGATTAAAGCAAGTTGAAATGGATCGTGATGATGTGGTGTGGGGTGGAATGTGGGAGTGATCGGGAATAAGGGTCGGGGGAACACTTTTTCAAGAGTTTGGGATCGGCGAAGGACAATATGCATAATTTTTCCTTCAATTGTTTTCAATTCTTTATATTTTCTATATCGTTATCTTTAATCAAAATTATTTGATTTTACTATAACCTTCAAACATTGCTACATATGCAATGCACACGGAATTTATAATGAATTCTCGAATGTTCTCTCGTTCATTAAGATTACTCGTGGAATGACATCAAAAACTTCAAGAGAAAAATTGGGCACTAACTTGCTCAAACGATCACATGTTAAGGACCAAAGATGCAATTTTCTCTCCACAAGTTGGAGAAAAAATTGAAGGAACAAAAAAAAATAAAATAAAAAATAAAAATAAAATCATTTTATCACCTAGTGGACCTTCTAAGTCAACAGTTCACAATTAAGACATAAAGCGCTCTCTCTTTCTCTCTCTCTCTCCCTCTCTCTCTCACAAATTCATTTGGTTTTCCCCTCCAGTTACCGGATATTATATATATCTATGAAACTATCACCATTATACCCACAAAGAGGACTGCCATGGACATGGTGACTCTGAATAACCCCTTGTTGGTCTTAATTTTTGCTGCAATTGTAGCGCTATGTGCAGTCAAGAAAATCTTAGGATCATCAAAGAAGGAGAAGAAAAAATATTATCCAATTGCTGGAACAGTGTTGCATCAGCTGCTTAATTTCCGAAGGTTGTACGATTACATGACTGAATTGACACAAAAAAACATCACTTTCAGATTGCTTTACCTTGACAACAGTGAAGTCTACACTGCAGACCCTGCAATTGTTGAATATGTACTCAAAACAAATTTTGCAAACTATGGCAAGGTACTACCTTTCTCACTGTGTATTACTACTGTTAAAGTGTAATATTACACGTCGCTTAAATGACGATTTAATTCGCAGAATTCAAACTCTTTATGCTTATTTCCATCTTGATTATGCTCACCAGGATAACAGATAAGTCTTTGATCTTATCTGTTTGACTGTTTCTTTCAGTCTTGAGAGTATCAATAAATGAGTTGGCTACCACTACTTGTACTCGAGCTTAAGCTGGTGTGAATAAATTGTCGAGAATCTGGCAGAATTGAGTTTAAACCATCTATGCTAAACTGTATATGGTGTTTTATTATCACATAAAGTTTAGGTATAATAAATCTTCAGATAAATACGTTCTTTATGTGATTCAGCAACAAATACAAATCCAGACCCATGCTTGGGTTGTCCAAGCAAAATAAGGATTGAATTTGATGTACTTGGCTTTAGCCTGTGTATGCAAGCAAGCAAACCGAAATTTCATGAAACCACAAAGTTGTCTGTTTATGTAATAAGATACAAGTTCTAGTAGTGGTATTCTACCACGAAAATCAGATTGTTGAACTGTGTGGAGCCTAATAATATTGCACACTTATCCCCTTGACCGTGACTTTTTCAGGGATATATTAGGTATTCCATACGTTGATTTGCGTTTGTCTAAACTTTCTAATATGTGAAGTAAGGAGGCCATTTTTGTTCTGTGTGTGTGACAGGCCGTAGCTGTCACATTGCCATGTGTCCTCTTTTTTTCATTATTTTATTACTACTATCGCTCTGGTCAGTCGGGATTAGGGCTTAATCTCTAATGAGGATCGTGTCAAATGAGCAGAATCCTGAGGTTGAATGTTAAACTTTCTCGACTTCTAAGATACAGGAAATCAACTTGTGCAGGGCTGGTACCACCATAACATCTTGAAAGATCTCCTAGGTGATGGGATCTTCACAGTTGATGGAGACAGGTGGAAACACCAGAGGAAGATGTCAAGTTACGAATTCTCAACCCGAAACCTAAGGGATTTTAGCAGTGGTGTCTTCAAAACCAATGCAGCAAAACTCGCTGGGATAGTTTCTGAAGCTATAGCCTCAAATCAGATCATAGAAATTCAAGTAAAGCCCCATGTACCATGATAAAACTATATCAGGATCCTTTCATCAGATAATATACTAATGAGTGCTCTAATTCACAGGACTTATTCATGAAATCCACTTTGGACTCAGTGTTCAAGGTTGTACTTGGCGTTGATCTAGACAGCATGCGTGGAACAAACGAGGAAGGGACTCAATTTTCCAAGGCTTTTGATGAAGCAAGTGAAATGACCTGTTACCGTTACGTTGATATATCCTGGCCAATCAAACAGTACTTTAACATTGGATCAGAGGCTAAATTGAAAAACTGTATGAAGATAGTTGATGGATTCGTTTACAAAGTCATTCAAAACAAGATGGAACAAGTGCACAAGCCAAACGACGGCCTTCCAGTGAGTTTAACTAAATAATCATCAAAATTTTCTTGTAGTATAATAAAAATAACAGATTTTCTTAGACTGTGTGGAGCCTAATCATCATGTACCTTGTGCCTTCAACTGCGAATCAAGCTAAAATTCCAATCATATATAAGAGATGTTAAGGGAGGTCATTTATCTGTGCAAGAGAAACATGACATCTTTTGTAAACATCTTTTTATCATAGATGTAGCTCACGCATTGAGGGTGGACCGATAAATATGTGTGCGCTTTGCATGTTTCTGATGGTTTTTTGCTTATGATTTCTCTCATAATTCAAATTATAGTTTAATCCCCTGACGGATTTTTGGACATGTCTAAAAACAGGCGAGTAAAGGAGATATTTTGTCTAGATTTCTGGAAATGAATGAAACAGATCCAAAGTACCTTAAAGACATAATACTAAGTTTTATAATTGCTGGGAAGGATACAACAGCGAGCACTCTATCCTGGTTCTTTTACATGATGTGCAAACACCCACTTATACAAGAAAGGATTGCAAAAGAAGTGAAGGAAGCGACAAAACTTCAAGAGAATCCGAGCATTGATGAAATGGCAAACAGTATTACTGAAGAAGCATTGGACAAAATGCAGTTTCTCCATGCATCCATAACAGAAACTCTCAGACTTTATCCTGCAGTCCCGGTGGTAAGAAACAATTTATATCCAGTTTGACAAGTATAAACGCCAAGTTTGCTTCCGTTTACAAATTAAACGCTCTTGCACAACATTGGCTTTCATTTTTGTCGTGGAAGTTCACTCCAAGGATTTTCAAAACGGTGTTTTCTGGGCTGAATTTTACGTTACCTTTCTTTACCAAACAACCAATCCAAACGGCTCCAACCCACAACCAATATATTCACCTCGGTTGCTCCTCTATCTCACCCACAAAGTACAAGATGATGGTGATGATTTGTAGCCACAAAGGCAAGAAGAAAAACAACGAAAGGCAAGAGAAGAGACCAAAAAACACAAAGAAGGCACCGATTTTTCTTCTCCAGCAGGCAGCTGATTTGTCTCTCTCAAAGGCCACATTTTTCTTCTTTTTTTCATACACAAATCACACATACAACAGCTAGGGCAAGACAACATATATATAAGATATGTTAGGCTTTAGTTGGACCATTAGAAGGGTTAAATGAGCCAAGATTCAAAGCCATCCAATAGGTAATATATATGAGCCGTGAGCAAGATTAGTTCTTTAAGCTACTTCCAACGGTCCACGTTGTTTTTGGATCAAGCCTTTAGATTTGGTTGTTGGCAACAATTTAATTTATTGGCCAATGCCTGCAAAATTTGATCCAACTTTTACATCATTGAGTATCAAAATCCAACAATTTTTATGATTGTTTTATTCAATTATATTTTGATGTACCAGGATGGGAAGATGTGTTTTTCAGATGATACTTTCCCAGATGGATTCAGCGTGAAGAAAGGAAACTTGATTTCATACCAACCGTGGACAATGGGAAGGATGAAATCTTTATGGGGCGAGGATGCAGAGGAGTTCCGGCCCCAGAGATGGCTAGACGAAAATGGTGTCTTCCAGCAAGAAAGCTCTTTTAAATTCACAGCCTTTCAAGTAAGTTTCTTATATACTCCTCCTTTGGGGAACACATTCATTTATTTAAATTTTTCTTCAACTCGCTCTCATATGCAGGCCAAAATCCTTTTCTCTTCCGTTCCATTTTTTCCAAATTTATCCTTTTTAAGAAAGCATGAATACAATTGCATTCTAAATTATTGAACTTAAAGATTGGGAACTTAAAACTAATGTATGTATGCAGGCTGGCCCAAGAATTTGTCTTGGAAAAGAGTTTGCTTACAGGCAGATGAAAGTATTTGCTGCTGTGCTGCTTGGTGTCTTCTCGTTTAAGTTGAATGATGAAAAGAATGCTGTGAATTACAGAACTATGCTAACACTGCAGATCGACGGGGGCCTCCATCTTCGTGCTGCACACAGATTCAGAAGCTGAAATTTGGTTGAGACTTCTGCATCTCCTATTTGTGTGTGTACTGTATACTACTGATTAAGATGAAAAGTAAAACATGGTATTTTTCTGTGTATCAAATAATATGTTTGATGGACAGAATGCATCTCCCTTTTCTCATGGAGATATCAGTCAATGTATAATTAATAATAAATATGCAAATGTTAAATGAAATCAAGATTATCCTAATGATCAAGGAAATAGCACCTAGTTAGATCGATGAAATGACTCAAGAAGTTGACTCACACGTGGTTCATCTTACATTCTTCATCTAGATATCATAAGTTAAATTTAATCGTTTTCTCATTTACTAGACATGAGGTTTTATGTCCTGTAATATTTGGTAGAGATAAAATTCTGGAGCTCATGAATAATTTCATGGGAATTTAAGATGTATTCGGTAGAGATTAAAATCGGATTAATATTGAAAAACTAGTCGTTATTGTTGACTTTTATTAGACGAATGTAACTCAATAACGGCTATATTTTCAATTTTAATTGGATTTTGAGTTATACCGAACACGCCCTTATAAAGATTTCATTTTCGGCTCAATCTTTTAAAACATTATACATGGATTTGTAACTTTGAGAATCTGAAAAAATTGTGTTGTCAAAATATTTTCCATCCACTACATGTTAAGAAAACACCCCATATTTTTATGATTCTATCCTTTTGTGTGGACTAATCTCTGTTACAAGGACTTCGTGGACTAAAAACAACCCGGACAGAAGGTTTCTTAGATACAACTTCTATAACATACAAGATGCGTGTGATTATTTTGCTTGGGTTGATCCACCTCCTCATCCACGATATACGAAAATAATCAGTGTATTGCTGCACGAAAAATAACAGTAAGGTGGAGTCGAAGATGCGAAGAATGATATCTGGTGCACCTGCCCTATAATGATATCTTCTTGTATGCCCTGTCAGACCACATACACTGCCAGTCAAATAGACTGTCCCTTTCTTCTTCATTTTTGAACTGTAGTGTATGTACAAAGACATCTTTCTCATGCTGCCTCCTCCTTTCCTTCTGCATCATACCCCTTTTAGGCACATACCAACCAGATGGTTGGATAGGCAGTGCATCAACTTCAGGCCAGAGCTTCTTCCCATTGATTGACATCCCAATATTTACACGTCAATTCAAATTTGTCTTCACCAAGTAGCAGGAATGCACATACTTTCATGGTTCGTCTCTACGGTCCAATATGACAGCAAATGCAATGCCCACATGGGATGTCAGCCAGGTCCCATCTTCTACAAGCACATGTGCAAGCTGGAAAATCGACAACAAACTCTACATCCTCGCTTTTCACATAGTACTGTGGCCCTCCTGACCAATCGATTTCACAGCCTTCAGTACTCTCAAACCATTTTACCAATTTTTATGAAGCTTGGGATACAAAGGGATCATGTTGCCATCCTCATCCCGTCTCTTCTTACTTGTATCCCCTTCATGAAGCTAATATGGATATCAATCAACCTTATTAAAGTAGTAATAAAGAAAATAGACATACAAGAAAATAGAAGATTTATAGAGGTTTGTCTCAATACGAGACTACATCCTCTTTCGCGGTGCAAAGATTCACTACAATGAAAAGAAATTTACAAGATAAAAATCTCACACCCTATTTTTTATAAGCTCACTCTCCTTTTGATGATAATACAATACCCCGACGATGGCTTCATATTTATAAAAAGGTCAATCTGCGTATAGACTTCGCAAAACGATAATAGTTAAGATCCATAACTTAACAACTTTGATAATTCTTCTCTTTGAAAAGTGTTACCAAATGTCAAGTAATGGTACTAAAGTGCAAGTATAAAAACGAGAGCCATATTCTTTTTTCCCATGCCGTGTTTCTCATTTAGTGTAATTTGTGTCCATTGCCTTTATGGATTCACTCAAGTATTTTGAGCAAAAAGAAGATGCTATGCCATGGTAGGTTGGCAATTTAAAGATCTTTTGCCCACCTAGTATACATTATGGGAGATTTTTGTTTTAGCAATTTGTGCTCTTTGGCATGATGACATGATCCCTTAGTATATATTTCATTGGTGTACTTAAAAGGTTTGGAGTGAGAGAGAAACCTTGAAATTGTACATAATATACTTGTTTTGGAGAAGTTAAATAAGGTTATAACGAAGACAAGTAATGAGTATCATGAAGTGTACGTATAATAAATTAGTAATTATAAATCTGTTATTAAAATTAATGGTTAACTTTGATTTTAAATTATAGTGAAATTATAATTTTCCCCAAACATGAATAGTGAATAAATCTTTGTTTTTTACGGTTCATGATTCTTCTCCTTTTTTGAAGTTTTCGACGTAAATTATTTTGATCGTTTTAGCATATATGTGAATTTGCATTTTAAACGTTTTTTCATTGCAATTGTTGATTCTAGATGCATATAAAATAGCAAATAATACTAAAGTAAGAGCTATATAGGAACTTCAATTCTCTGTATTATCTTGATAGCTTTTGGTACAAGTGCTTTATGACTTTTGAAGTGCAAGAAAATAATAGGCTTGGATGGGAAGAAAATGGGGAACAAACCATCATGCCTAGATGGTGCTATCTAGTGGACCATTTGTGAAATCTTCTTCCCTTTTGGGTGCCAAAAAGGATCAAAATGCAAACCTACAGAAGAAATTAGTGGAGTTCCTCTTGATCCCACTATTTTTATTCTCACACTAAATGCATCCACAACTCCTTTCTCCAGCCTATGAAGCTTCTTGTACCCTATTGTGGTTCCTTCAGCAACCCGATTGCCATCCACGTAAATTTTGTGTTTTTTTATCCGTTGTCCCAGTCCAATCGCTTCTTGAATTCGAATCACATTGAATTTTATTTTTCCAGTTTTTGCCTTAAATTCAATCCAATGGTCCTTTTTGTCTTCGTCTGTTGGAGCCCAGTATGTCCATAAATGGTCCTTGTCTAGTACGTTGTCTGGTCCAAAATCGCTGCTTTCACCTCCGCGCTGGCTACTTGCACTGATAGAACATTTTTCTGCCAAGTTTGTGGAAAATATCGTATCAATTGCACCTCTAAATTCTTTCAATCTTTGGACATCACTCTCGGATATTAACCCCGTGGTATTTGGTGGCACATTAAGTAGCAACACGCAGTTTCGTCCCACGGAATTGTAGTAAATCTCTAACAATTCACTTAACCTTTTCGGTGCTTGAGACTTATGCCAAAACCATCCTTTTCTAATTGATACATCACACTCTGCTGGCAACCAATCTGTTCCTTTCGGATCACCAGTGTTGAGATAACTGCAGCATTATTGAAAACGATATCGTGTTCACACGAAAAGTACCAAAAAAGCCTACACTGACTTTATACCTAATGTACCAGACATAGTGTTTGAAATTGCAATTTCGTCCAACATAGTGCGCATAGGTTTTTCGTACATTCTCTCATATAACTTAATTGGCTATAAATATGTTTGGTAACCTACATTGAAGAGAACTGAACATGACAACCATAAATTCGGTGACCTGAATGGTTGAAAATCACGTGGAGTCCAAGTTCAACGTACCAAATAAATCTATTCATCGATGTTCTAGGATGATTTCTTGGTCTAAATTACTTTACATATAATGGGAATAATGAAACAACTTAAAAAATTTAAGCTTGAAGACACGAAGTAAGATCTGATATTACTTACTCAACAATGCTACCATTGCCAATGGATAGAGATGTTCGATTAATGGTAGACCAACATGTGCTCCCGGCAAATCCCTTCTCGTTTCCGACCCACCTAATGCCGGGACCGGCATCGGAAAATATGTTGATTGTGCTCTGCAATTCCGTCACCATTGAGAACCAGTCACTAAAATAGTAAGTCATGTTTGGTGTGTTTGCACCCTTTGCTCCATCAAACCATATCTCTCTAACACTCCCATATCTACAACCAAAAAGATTTCATCCTTATAATGTTTAAATGGTTTCATCCTTATAAGATTACATCTAAGAGCTTAATTCAACATAACCACAAGTGCTTCTAAATGTAACCTGCTCTAATGTAAAGAAGAAGAAAAAGATAGGGAAGTTAGTGCACTTACCTATTGAGAAGTTCTTGCAATTGAGCCAGATAGTATTCATTGTACTCCTTAATATGTCCATATCTTGGATCATGGCGATCCCATGGTGAAAGGTAAAGCCCGACATCTATACCACGAGCTTTTGCTGCATTGATAAACTCTTGAACTACATCACCATGCCCACTTTTCCAAGGACTTCCAATAATTGAATGATCAGTGTACTTAGAAGGCCACAGGCAAAAACCATCATGATGTTTAGCTGTGAGTATCATAAGAGAGACCCCAGCTTGGGCCACAGTGTCGGCCCATTGGTTTGTATCAAGGCCCGTTGGGTTGAAAATAGACGGGCTTTCTTTTCCGGTGCCCCATTCGGAGTCGGTGAAGGTGTTGACACCAAAGTGATGGAACATGATGATTTCTCTTTGCTGCCATTGCAATTGAGAGAAAGTTGGTAAGGGAAGAATTGGCAATGGAGGAGTTGTTACTTGTTCTTGCCAAGAAGTCCTCGATAAGGTAACAGAGGCGTGCAAAGGTTTCCTCAAACTAGATGGAGATTGCCCCTCGAGTGCAAAAACATAAGGGAGAGAAATGAATGTGATAATGTATAAGAAAATGTGAGGTTTAGCCATAGTGCCTAATTTTTTGTATTCCAATAATGATATATATATTTATATAGTGGGATGATGAAAAAGAGTCGGTGCAAAAAACAATAATGATTAATGGGGAGGAGATTCCTCAGTTGAAGACAAGCCAAAAAAGAAGAAAATTTGCAGAAGTCTTGTGATTAGAGTTTTTGTTTGATTCTTGGGCATTGATTACAAATGCAAACGGCTCAGTGTTTTTATGTTGAAATCATTCACGAGCTGCCCTTTTTATCTTGTCTAGTGGACAACAAGGTTATGGAAAGAAAGTTACCTTTTCTGAATTTCCCCAAAGACAAGCATAGACTGCCAATTCACAAGAAAAATTAACTAAAAAAAGTTAGTTGAAAGACAAAAGTTAGAGGTGAAAGATACAAACTTGGATTCAATTATTGTTCTCCACTATGGTCTATGATATACAGGGGGAAAGGCAGGAAATAATCTATGTTACTTTATGAAAATGTGTTTAAAAAGAGATGGAAACACTTCTTCCGTCCATATTTCGGACCTTTATTTAAACAACTGTATATCAGTTCTTTTTTTATCTGGCAACTACCCTTTCCTTGTGTTACTTTCTCATCTTCCCCAAGAGACTCTCGAGCATGGGGTAGAGGGCATCTGACGGGGACGCAATAGAGCGAAGGGAGGTTGGGATGCAGCACTTGGCCATATTTTGTGGTGTTTTAATCAGTGAGCAAAATATATTATGTTTTGCCACACTTAATAATATCACAATTTTTAAATAAGTTTGTTGGTTAGCAAATCAAAACAAGAAGATTTCGCAGTTGGCAAATCAAATAAGATATGTGATTCACAAGAATGAGGATTTCACGTTTTAAAGAAAAAAGGATAAGAATTTCACGGCTTATCGAAAAAAAGAAGAAGGAATTATTGGATTAAAAGAATGAAGATTACATTGTTGGTGGCAATTGGAAAATCAAATTTGTTGGATTTTTTTTTTTTTTTTCACCCAAATTAGGTTGGATTTTTGAGACTATTCCCTTTTTTTCACGTGTTTTTATTGGAAAAATATTGTTTCTTTTATTACATATAATTTGTTTTATCTTGTTTCCGTCTTTGTGGTACTTCTACGGTAGCGATGGCAACAAGATGAGTATGTGACGGGTCGTCCACTCTCATCGCCATCTCGTCTGGTATTTTTGTTATCTTACCTCATTCTCATACCCGGTTAAAGCAGGACGGGACGGGAACGGGGGCGGGGGCAGGGCAGGGCGGGGCGGGGCAAGTCCCCTGCCCCATTTATCGACCCATTTATTTTTTATTTATTTTATTTTTTGCTTTTGTTTTGTTATGCCTTTAATTAGTAAATATTATTACTTTTTTACTAATTTGTTAAAAACAACTTATATTCTCTTTAAAAATGATGAAAAATTTATTATTTTTGTTCGATAAAAAACTTAAATTTAAAATTAGCTTTAAACGGGATAGAGACTATATTTCCCATACCCGTACCCGTTCCATACCCACTTCAGGGTAATGACCATCACCCCATCCCCGCCCCGTTTACTCAGTTAGGCGGGTAATCCTCGCACCATTCGGGGCGGGCCCAACGGATATCGGGTTGAACGAGTTTTTTTGTTATCTTTATTCTACGATTTGTCATGCACCCTTATAAATACTAGACTCTTTTTTCATAAATTTTTTATTATTGAAATATAGAAAAATTGTGTAGACACGGTTATTGTATTTATTTTCTCCATATTAGTCAATTTAATAAATTACTACATTCTTCTAACAATTAATTATTTACCTTTTATCCTATTTGTTTGCGATCATATACTTCATATTGTATCATATATATTACCTCGATTAGTTTTATTTCCCAACAAGTGAATCAGAACTATTAATTGTGATTTGTTCGGGGGTTTTTGTTATTGATGACAGTCATAAAGTATGAAATTCACGTACATCCAGATAAGTGCAATCATTTGGAATGCGAGAGGTGTAGCTAGTGTAGCTACTCGCAGGCGCCTGAGAAAACTTATTCAGCTTCATCATGTTTATATTTTGATTATTCTGGAGCCTATGGTTTTGGGGAGGAGGTTTGATTTTGTTTGTCGTTATTTGCATTTCGACACTGGGGTTCAGAATTAGTCTAATAAGATTTGGGTATTCTGGAATTGGGTACTGTTATTGATGATTATATCTAGTTTCTATAAGTCAGTGTTGAGGATCCCAGACTTGCACGACCTATTTACTTGACTTCTATTTATGCTGCTTATCAGGTCTATATTAGGAGGGACTTGTAGGCGGGCCTTCACCACATTTCTCTCTCTATGGATGATCCTTAGCTGGTTGGGGTGACTTTAACGTCATCACACATGATGGTGACCGTACTGGTCATAGTCGTCAAGATCGTGGTTCTATTGATTTTTCTGATATGATGTTGAATTGTAGTTTAGAGGACGTTGGCTTTTTCGAGACTTAGTTTACATGGACGAATGGCAGGATTAGTAAAAGATTGGATAGAGTTTTGATTAACTCTTTAGCTGTAGTCTTTTGTTGACAGCTTACTGTAACTCATCTGAATCGTACTTCATCTAATCACTCACCTCTACTTTTACAGTGGATTTCTAATGATGATTTAGGTCCTAGACCATTTCGATTCCTCAATGTTTGGACCAAACATCGTGACTTCTCATCCTTTGATTCTCAAAAGTGGTCACTTCTTACTCATCTTATAGGAATTGCAGCCCTCTGGGAGACATTCTTTAGGCTGAAATAAGGATTAAGGGGTCGAATCGACGGGTTTTTGGTGATATGTTCTAGAGAGTTAGAGACACTGAGGAGAGGGTTGATCAGACAGAGATTGATTTTGAGGTTGATCCTACATCGGAACACCGTGAGTTACTTCATCATGCACAAGCTAATTTGAATCGGACCTTAGCTATTGAGGAGGGTTTTTGGAAACAAAAGGTTGGCTCCCATTGAGTATGTAAGGGAGATCGCAATACCAGGTATTTTCATTCACTGGTACAGGGACGATGAATAAGATCTCTTATCAGGACTATCGCGACTTTGGCAGGGGAAGTTCTGCCACTCCAGCACATATTCAGAGCTCGACAATCTCTTTTTCCCAGGAATTATTATCCGTTCCTTTACAGCCTCTAGAATATATTCGTCTAGATATCATACGTAGGATACTGACGGAGGCAGATGCTATGGCGCTGAACCGCTTCTATTTGATTGATGAGGTGCAAGAGGCTGTTTTCAGTATTGATGCTGATAGTGCTGCGAGCCCTGATGGATTTTCATCATTGTTCTACCAATGATGTTGGGATATTATACATGATGATGTATATAGTACAGTCATTTATTTCTTTGAGGGCGGTCATTTGCTAAAAGGATTTGCTGCTACGTCCATTGTCTTGCTTCCGAAGAGGGAGAATGCTTGTAGATGGACGGATTACCTACCTATCAACCTATGTACGGTGTTCAATAAGTTTATCACAAAGCTGTTGAACAACAGATTGAGTTCATTTCTGCCTTGTATTATCTCCCATCAGTAGAGTGGTTTTGTCCCCTGTCAACTTATTGGGGACAATGTTTTGTTGACACAGGAGCTTCTACACACGTTAGATAATAAAATGTGTTAAAGGAATGTTATGTTGAAGCTTGACATAGATAAAACATATGATCATATGGATTGGGGATTTATTCATTCTATATTAGAGGCATTTGGTTTACCAGTTGTGGATTGATCGGATCAGACGTTGTATATCGGAGTGTCGATTCTTAGTGTTTCTGAATGGGCAGCTATGTGGTTTATTTTCTTCATCGCAAGGACTCAGATAGGGAGATCCTATCTCTCCATCCTTATTTATTATTGTAGCGGACTACCTTTCTTGATTGCTTACTCAGAGGTTTCAGACATATCCTAGTATATAGTATCGACATGGAGGTAGTACTCTTGTCTCTTATCTTGCGTTTGCTGATGATAGACTGTTTAGAGCACTACGAGGGGGTCTC
>CAIGRQ010028525.1:0-15128 GCA_903798375.1 Fraxinus sp. D2006-0159 | reverse complement strand
AGCAAATTCGTTTTAAGGAAACATCGTGAAGTCGGTGGGCTCGAATTTATTTTGACAACATGTTGATCATTGTGTTACGCTGCTTAAGGTAATACTGTCGGATTGGTTTGAAGGAGCAACTTATACTCCAGAAACAACAGTCAGTTCATTCCTTGGTGGAATTCGTGTCAAGGTGGAGATTGTTGGAGTTTGGATTTGACCTGAATTCCTTGTTGAAGTAATTGAAAAATTCTAATTGAAGTGCACGTCGCGAAGAATTCAAGTTTGGGATCAAGACGTTTTCTCTCTATGGTTGAAAAAGATGGTGAACTTCATAATAAAGGAGAGTGGATCATTTTACTATTTCAGCATTTCAATACAACGTTTCATTTCCGAGGCTGATAGAAACTTGTCTTCTGATCAGTGTTGATGCACCATAACATGCTTCCCAATTGATTCTGAGTTCTGTCAAATGAGCTTTTTGTTTCAGACTTTCAGTTACTTTTTGGTTTTTCCTCATTTCCCTTTTCAGTTACTTTAAACTTATTTCGTACGCACTTTCACCGCTTCTCTGGTTGCTGATGGTTCCTCTAAAGTTCGAGAGGTGTGGAAGCTTTAATCTCAAGTGATTTTCTCTTTACATCTCAAGCTTTGGCTGTTTCATAGTAATCATAAAATTTCATTACACGAGTGTACATGCTTATCGCGATGTAGCAACGGAATATGTTGAAGTTTATAATTGTCAGATGAATCTGACTTGTACTCGCTGGTTGATACATGTTGGATCATAGTATGGGACAAGCAATGAAGATTTGTTTAGTGTATGTATAGTACATAATATTGAATGTGACTGGATATTGTAATGTAATTCAATAATGACCAAATTGTTTTTTTTTTTTTTTTTTTTAATTTTTAATGACGTTAAAATTGACTTTTTACCGAATTTGATTGGAGTTTTCAATTTTAATTAAGCTGTTCTTTGGGAGCCATTTTTTTCCTCATTTTTAGAAGAAAAGTGATCGTTGCAAATTTATTCACGTCATTATATCTAACACAAATTTGACTGCCAACTGCGCAAGGCTTTTCATTTTATAGTTCCACATTTGTGTTTTGAATATTCAAATCGGGTGGTAAGCTATGAAATTAAAAGAAATGCACAAATAACAAAATAAGGGTATAAAAGAGAAAATGTCATAAATATCATACGTTATTATCGAGTGTGTCATGCATGGTGACCCACTTGATGTGATAAAAATGCATTTTGGGAGCAAAAATGGCTCCCAAACAAGAGCTTAGCCTTAAAACTTGAAGGCTGAACAGCTAAATAAGAAAAGATAAAGGACTCAAATAAATAAAATGTTAAAAATGAGGGACTCTGGTGCGATTTTAACTAATACAACTAACCCAACTCCAAGTCTCCAACAAAGTCAGACGCGAACCACCCAACCAAAGTACCAAACGTGTTCTCAATCGATCCTAGAGTACGGAATGGACGGAGGAGCACCGGTGGCCACCACCGCGGCCGGAGGCGGAGGTGGACCGGCGCCTTTCCTCTTGAAGACGTACGAGATGGTTGACGACACGACAACGGACGACATCGTATCGTGGAGCGGGAACATGAAGAGCTTCGTGGTCTGGAACCCACCGGAATTCGCACGCGTCCTTCTTCCCTCCTACTTCAAACACAATAACTTCTCCAGCTTCATCCGCCAGCTCAACACCTATGTACGTGTATCTATATCTGTATTTATAGATGCGTGAGCTGTAATGTGCATACAATTTTTCAATTGATCGTTTGAAATTAATTGATCCATTTGCTATTCTTCTGTACAATAATATTACATGCAATTCCAAAAAAATTTCTTATTTTTTAACCACTCATTCTCCATCAATCTACAGTTGCAAATGCATTCTTAACCTAAACCTAAAGGGGGCTCAAACAAGACGTCTTGCAGTTTCTTGAAATGAAGTATAAATGAAATTATATAAGTTATTAACTCATATGATAAATCATAGAAAGAAAGCTTTGGAGTTGCAAATTTGTTTTGTTAGTTGTAGGTGAAATTCAGTCGTTAATTACTGAATTTAAAATTTGCTGTATGAATTGAGATTTTCTAAATTCTGTCTCACTTCAAGAGTCTTGGTCAATGTTATTTATCAAAAACATAGGATGGAATCAACATAACATCGTGCCAACCCGTAGGAATTGTGACTGATAATGTTCCAGAAGAAAGAACCTAACTTAAGAATTGACCAGCTGAAGATTTTGAGATAAAGGAGCTTGGCAAACTCAATTACTTTTAGGAATTAAAGTAGCATATTTGAAAGAGGGAATCTTTGTATCAGGAGAAAAGAATGTGCTTGATCTTCTCAAAAAGACAGGAATGCTCATATGCTAGCCATTTTATGCACCTATTGACCTTGATAATTAACTGAGTGAAACAGATCGGGCTGCAACAGTGGATCAAAGGAGGTCCTAGATGTTAGTTGTCAAACTGATTTATCTATCAGACATAGCACTTGATATAGCCTTTGTTGAATGTCTAGTGAATCAGTTTATGCACGATCTGAAAGAGACACATCTTCAAACAGTTTGCAGAATCTTGCTCTATTTTAAGTTTACCTCAGAAAAAAGACCACAGAGCTAGGTTAAGAAGCCTGTACATATAAGATTGGGCAGGATTGTTGTAGGTATAAGGTCAAGCTATTTTACCTTGCAAGAACTGGCAATTTAGAAAAGCAAGAAGTGAACTATTGTGGCAAGATCAAATGCCAAAGCAGAACTTAGAGCCTCGGTACATGGAACACGTTATATGTGAACTATTGTGGCTCAAAATCATTCTTCAAGATCTTAAATTCAAATGGCGAGAACCAATTAATCTTTTTTGTGATAACAAGTCTACATCAATCTAGCTGACATTTCAGTTCAACATGATAAAAATAAGCATGTTGAAGTCTATAGACACTGCATAAAAGAGAAGTTAGATAGTGGATCTGACATACACTCCATATGTTTCAACAAATGGACAACTTGCAGTCATTAACTAAAGGACTAGCCAATCTCCCATCTCAAGCAATCACAAGCAAGTTGGAAATGTATAATATCTATTCACCCGTTTGAGGGGGAGTTTTGGGAAATTTATGGTCTTTTGAATATTTGAAAGTCTTTGTACAACTGTGCCTATTCCTTTTATTTATGGTCAGGTATATTCCTTGATTTATAGGGATTGACAGAGTAATCAAACGTGCCTAAGTTAGCTTATTCACTTTGTATGTCGAATATCACATTTTCCCTTATAACCATATGTTCGTGTTATATATATACAGTTATTCGAAAGATAACTATAAGGAAAATGGAAAGGAGTACTATATTTATAAGCTAATCTTGTTTGTAGAATCTTCTGACACCCTAGTAGCCATTTACTAGCTAGAACAGCCAAATAACTGGAATTTTTTTCCAAAGTTCTAATAACATGATTAAAGAATCACAAATTTCATAGTAGAGTATAAAATGCATAAAAAAGATGAAAAAAATACTAAAAATAAGAAAAATGAACCATAAAGACATGGAAAAGCTAACCAAGGCCTCAAAAGTCAGATCCAATTGGGCAGAGCCTATTATCACCAGTGTCAGGTTCAAAAGAGCCCGCATACACGCTTCCAGATCAAAAGTTATGCCGATTTAAAGTTCTTCCACCCCATGATACTTTTAGATTTTTGACCATCCAAATGCTCCAATGCCCCTTCTTCTAAATCAAAACATGCTATGGAACAATGGAAGAAGGAATTTTCAGGACCTGAGCAATAAACGCCATTGGTCCCAGCTAACTGCAGTCTGATGGATGCTAAGAAGTTTCTTAAGAAATGATTTGGGTCTTTAAGCAAGAGTTCACACAACTTGAACCCTTGTTCCATTCCCCCATCCACCAAGGAACGGGAAATTCTAGATAGGCTATCGTTTCTTGCTCAAAGGAATCCATGACAAAACACTAGAAGCTATGAAAGAATGATGGACCACAAGATGAAATGCAGAACATTAGACAACTGAAACTTATGTGTGACTGCAATGAACAAGTACCATTTCATCTACATGCAAATTTAATTTCTGACCACTTATTCTTACATTTTCAATCATCTTTATCTTCTCTGTGAAGGAATTATGGTAAACAGGTAAAAGCCAGGTGTCAAATTGCCTTGTTAATTTCCTGGTTGTGTTTTTGTATTTACTCGTGTTCAATTGCTGATCCTTTCTGTGAAATTCAATTTTTAGTTTCTTGCAAGTAAATATGTAATAAATGGTGTGTTGAGGGGCATAATCAGGTGAAAGATGACCAATATGGTGGGACATTTCTTGCTTCCGTCCATATATCTGATGCAATCTTAGAAGAACATATTTAGGGATAGACTAAAACTTGCATGGTCCATTTTGGTGGTTAAAGTATATAGTTACTTTTGACCTTTAGTAGATGTAGCAATGAACTGAGTGGAGCAATGAAAAAGGAATTCATATAGCCGCCAGAAGTATATAGGGAATAGGTTTTGTTGTTGTTTCCTAATAGGTATTTACGTGAGGAGTTGTGTGTAGATTATATTTATTTAGCAAGTGATAACTCAATGTGCTGATTATGTTAATAATCAGATAATTATAATATCATTTATACTCGGAAGTTATATTGTGTTACTATGGTACCTATTTAGTTTCTACTATATGTAGGCATTGAAACGTGCAGCCATCTAGGCTTGTTTAGCGAATTAAGAGATAAGAAAGGGATGAAGATAGAGCAGGTGGAAACCTGGCTGTTATTATACCTATACTTCTAATGAAGCATATCTTGTCAATTGCATATTTGGGGATCATTTGTTTGAACGGTCTGTGCACATAATTAATATGCTTCATACTTTTGTATGTGCACGGTTTCAGTGCGATATGTATTGTATCTTTAGATGGTATGGTCTTCTTCGCTTAAACCACCACTTTTCTCAAGGTGTAAAGATTACTGAGAATTTTGGACATAAATATGTTCCCATACATTCCCCTCTTTATTGTTATGCACGCCTTCCAATAGTTCTCTATATGCCATTGACATTTTCATAGGCCTCCCCTTTTGGATCATTTTTAAAACCTTTGACCAAAAAAATAAAAAAAGAAAGAATCTGAAGTAAATCTCATGTTTGACTGAATGAATTGTTTTTTGGGTCAAACTAATTTCCCTTTGATTCTCAGATGCTGGAATTGTATTAATGGCCTAGCTGTGTTTGTTTGTAGGGATTTAGGAAAATTGATCCAGAAAAATGGGAATTTTCAAATGAAGAATTTGTGAAAGGTCAAAAACATCTTCTAAAGAATATCCATCGCAGAAAGCCTATACACAGCCACAGTCAACCTCAAGGTTCTGTTGATCCGGAAAGAGCAGCATTTGAGGAAGAAATTGAGAAGTTGTCACTAGAAAAGACTGCTCTTGAAGGAGATATTTTGGGATTTGAACAACAGCAGTCTGCTGCAAAGCTCCAGTTGGAAAGCCTAAAACAACGTGTAGGTAGCATGGAGCTGCGGCAGGAGAGATTGCTGACCTTCCTGGACAAAGCAGTTCAGAATCCCGAGTTTGTTGAACGCCTTACTCAGAAGCTTGAATCAATGGATCTTTCATCATATAATAAGAGGAGGCGACTCCCTCAGGTTGATGACTCCCCCCAGACAATTCAGGAAAATATTTTTGTTGATAATCACAGCTGCTCTAGGCCTGAGTTCGGCAACATATTTCACCAAGACTTTTGCAATAAGCTCAGGCTGGAGTTGTCACCTGCTGTTTCAGACGTCAACTTGCTTTCACACAGCACACAAAGCTCCAATGAAGATGGGGAAAGTCCTGAAAGGAGGATGGACGGATGGTCCAAAGATGTGCACTCAAGGACTGGTGGTGTTTTATGCTTCCCTGAAGAGTTAGACTTATCAGATTCATCTTTGTCGTGTAAAGCAGGACCCGAAAGCCCAAAACTTCATTCCTTGCAGCGATGTTTCAGTGCATATGATGAAGGCGATGGTCTTATCTCCTGCCAACTAAATCTTACTCTAGCATCTTCTTCTTTGGAACCTGACAAAAATAAAAACTCAGATAGAGTGGCTCCCTCAGGTCAGGAAATCGGTACTGAACCGAGGTTTAATATTCATCCAGATATCAGAACTCATTCTGATAATGATCCCACTTTGTCTTCACCACACAAGGGTCATAAGGAGAAGCAAGTGCCTGCAACTGTCCAGAATCGGGTGAATGATGTTTTCTGGGAACAATTTTTAACCGAAAGACCAGGATGTTCTGATACTGAAGAGGCGAGCTCTAAGTTTAGGTCAAACTCTTACGATGAACAGGAAGAGCAGAAACCAGTCCAATTAATATCTAGAGAGACACAAGATGTGGAGCATCTCACTCTCGGATAACAATCATTGCCTCTAGGCCTGGCACTAATTCAAGGCTTCTCCCAGTGCTGTTGTGTGCTTTGTGGAAATACAAATATAGGCCATATTGCTTTTCTTTCTTCGTAATAAGTGTGTTTAGCTAAATATTATGATGATAACCTGGTCGAAAAAGGTTAGATGCGGAGATTTATTGATCGTGATTGTTCGATGGCTTTATAAGCCTTGTTTAGTTGTTATATAATATTGTGATCCAAGTTTTTAATGCTATTCCTACGCACATTAGAATATGAGGCAGATATATGTTACCGATATAAGTTAGCTGTGATATAAAATCACGATTCTTCAGTACCGGACTCTCAGTTCATTATAAAAGACTAATGTATTGACAAGTGAGGCTCAGAAGGGGTGGTGCTTCCTGAAAGAATACACTCAACTCACTTAGGGCGTCAAGGTGTCAAGTTTAGGATGAGATTACTCTTTCGACGCTACTTGATTGCTTATACTAAAGCTACGAGGATACTGTGCATGGCTAGAATGTAATCTTTATAATTGTGATGCGCTATAAACACTCAAAATTTAATGTATGTAACAATTGAAGGACTCAAATTGAAACTAATTTTGATGTACTACCTCAAAACTTTCAAGCGTACATATATCAACACACATTCAAACAAGGGAAAGTATGTTTAACTAACACCTTCTAATGTTCTACTCCAAATCACACAATTACCAGAAGTCGCGACAAGAGCAAACACCCCCTTTAAAATGATGGAATCTATTGGCATCTCTAACAACGATTTCTCTATTCACGATGCCACAGATGAACTTCAGAACTACATGGCAGTCTCCACAAACACGCAGGTTTTTAACTATCCGTATGGTTGTTCCAGGAACAGAATTTAGCAAACCGTAAGCGAGAGCCAGTCTCTCGCTATGCCAAAAGAGCTGTCTTTCCTTCTCTTGCTGTCCCATGTCGTGCAAAACTGAACTAGTGTCAGGTACATAACCTCTTCTCCTCATCTCGGCATCCAACTCCTTAAGAAGGTCAAAAATTTCATCCTTCATTGGATGTGTCGTCTCCCCAGCATAGAAAACTTGGTTCTCCTTTGACAAGTTGACACAACTGTAACCGGGTTCCTTTCTCCCTTCCATGGCAAGCATAAATTTTCTGACTTTCGATACATTTTCCCACATACCAGCACCAGCATAAGTATTAGATAGCAATATACACGATGATGGATCTTCTGGTCCAAGTTCCAGCAGATGATTTGCGATTCTAACTCCCATTTCACTTTTCCCAACTCGCCTAGAAGCGCTCAACAAAGCAGCCCATGCAGCTTCGTCAGGCTTGAACGGCATTGAGTTAAGGAGGCTCTCAGCCTCTTCAAGATGTCCCGATCTACTGTAAAGATCCAATAAGCACGTATAATGTTGCAGAGACGGTTTTAATAAATAATCATCGACCATAGATTTGAAAAGTTGGCGACCTTTGTTAACTAAGCCAACATGACTACAGGCATAAATTAGCCCAACAAACGTCACTTCATTTGGCTTCAAACCAACAGAAATCATCTCATCGTATAATGACAATGCTTCATCAGCTTGCCCATGCTGTGCCATTCCAACTATTATAGAGGTCCAGGAAACAACATCTCTCTTCGACATAAGACTAAAAATCTTCTCTGCCGCTAATACATCACTACACTTAGCATACATATCAATCAATGCATTACTAATAAACAAGCTAGACTCATAACCAAAACCTATAACTACTCTGTGAACCTGCTTCCCAAGATCCAACACAGCTAAGCTAGCTGAAGCACCAATCATACTCGAAAGAATAAAAGGGTCCTCGATATAAACTCCTTCTCTTCTCATCTCGATGAAAAGGCTAATCGCATCAACCAAAAGCCCACTCTGCACAAACCCCGATATCAAAGCAGTCCAAGAGTACAGATTTTTCCTCGGCATTCCACGTAAGAGCTCAATAGCTTCACTCTTTCTCTCTGCCCGCGCATAGCCATATATCAAGCTAGTCCAAGAAATCACATTTTTTGACAAAATCGAAACAAAAACTTTATGTGCAGTATCAGGCAGTCCACATTTTGCATAAAGATAAACGAGGGACGACTTAACAACGTCATCATGCAAAAACGGCGATACCAGAAACTGGGCATGCACTTGCTGGCCTAGTTTCAAGGCAGTCAAATTAGCACAAGCCTTTAAGAGACTTGCAAAGATAAAATGGTCCGGTTGGAAGCCATCAAGTAGAAACATGGTGGAGAACAAAGATAGGGTGTTTTGAAAAAGGCTGGCCTGGTTGTGGGCAGTGAAAATTGACGCCCATGAGGCCAAGTCGCGTTCGGGCATTTCGTCGAACAGTTGGAGGGCGTCATTTGGATAGCCACATTTTCCATACACATCAACGAGGGTGTTAGGATAAAGGAGGCCACTGTGGTCTAGGCCGGATTTGATTATCTGGGCATGGAGTTTCTTGCCTTGGGTCGGGAGGTGGCGCTTGGCGCATTGTTGAAGTTGGTGGAGAAGGCCAGCGTGAGGCATTCATGACCATTAGGCTACTAACTCAAAGATAAATTATCATCAGTCCCTTGCCTTCGCATAGAGAAGCATCATTTGTTGTCGACAAATGTCCAGCTTTATACTTCAGAATTAATGCTATTTGTCTATATTACAATTTCTACTTTCGGATCTCAGAGTCGACCCCAAGTATAAATTCTTGGAATCGTGCTACATTACCCGAAAACGGCTGAACGATGCACTGACCGACCCACAATAGGGGGTGGGGTCCACTTCGTGCTACATTACCCGAAAACGGCTGACCGATACACTGACCGACCCTCACAATAGGGGGTGGGGTGCACTTTTTTTTGCATTTTTTTATTCACCTGGGCTCGGCTAATGTGAGAGGTGGTCAAAGCATCTGGTAAAAAAATTCTGGCAAAGAAGTTTTTTTGAAATTCTTGCAGCGGAATTATTTTTCTTCCGTGGTACAATAGCTTTACTTTGCTACACTACCTTTTGCCTTCTTCCATTACAAGTTGCAGTACGTGACACATTGTGTAGTTGTTGTCCATGCTTAAATAAATTAGAGTAGTTATATCAAATAGAGTAACACTCATCTTGACACCCATAAAAATTCTTGGAAATGTGGAACTACGAAAAATATGGTTAAATTATTTTGGGACTCCAATTTGATCTATTTGTGCCAATGACCTCTGTTACATTGGGCTACAACTTGGAAAAGTGTTGAAATAAATTCTAGAGAAATCTACATGACACGAAATGAGATCGGCCATGCCTACATAGTCATAAAATATTAAAACATTGAAAACTATTGGAAAAGTAGTTATGCGAAACATCATTGATCGTGGTAGAACCTATTTCCTAAGGTGGATTTTTGAACTTGATCTTGAATGTTAAAAGGTACGATTGAACCTCTCCTATCCGCTATAACTTTTGAAAAATTTAATTGTCTCCCCATCTCAATTGGCTTTAGAGTTGGAAGTCATGTATTCTATTATCCAAGGGAGAATGATGTCGAGCTATAGCTTTTTCAACAATGCGTCCTATGTTGATAGAATTTAAGGACACTCACAACTTAGGCACAAGTACTACACACTTATCAAATAGCCTAACATGCGAGTCAGCCATAGGGGCTTTCTATGTCAAAAGAAGAGAAACCCTGTCCCTCTCCTTTCTTTGCCCCCAAGTCGCCACAGTCCATATCACAATCTAGCTGCTACTACTGATTGCATTTGTGAAGACTGATAGCTTCCTACAAGCATCATCTCTTCCAAGAAGTAGATTGATGTGATTACATTGGAACAATGTGGTATATAATCATATGTTTATAGCCCAACACTATCTATTTTATTACAATAGTGAATATTGTAACTGGGAATTTAGCAAGAAAAAAAATAGCAGACTGTGTAAGCGATTGACCAGCCATATTTGCACATTTACTAGTTCAATGGGACCATATTAGGCTTCACTTGTATAAATTGTCTATCTCCTCTTTGAATTGAGATACAACCTTGTCTCTTCTGATTTTCATGGTTGGAGTCATGAGCTATAGCTTTTTCAACAATGCGTCCTATGTTGATAGAATTTAAGGACGCTCACAACTTAGGCACAAGTACTACACAAATATCAAATAGCCTAACATGCGAGTCACCCATAGGGGCTTTTTATGTCAAAAGAAGAGAAACCCTGTCCCTCTCCTTTCTTTGCCCCCCAAGTTGCCACAGTCCATATCACAATCTAGCTGCTACTACTGATTGCATTTGTGAAGAATGATAGCTTCCTACAAGCATCATCTCTTCCAAGAAGTAGATTGATGTGATTACATTGGAACAATGTGGTATATAATCATATGTTTATAGCCCAACACTATCTATTTTATTACAATAGTGAATATTGCAACTGGGAATTTAGCAAGAAAAAAAAGCAGAGACTGTGTAAGCGATTGACCAGCTATGAAAAAAAAGCAGAGACTGTGTAAGCGATTGACCAGCTATATTTGCACATTTACTAGTTCAATGGGACCATATTAGGCTTCACTTGTATAAATTGTCTATCTCCTCTTTGAATTGAGATACAACCTTGTCTCTTCTGATTTTCATGGTTGGAGTCATTAAGCCACTATCAATCTGCAATTTGACACCGCAGTTGTTAAGAAGATACTGTTCTCAAAATAGATTCATAGAAACGTAAACTTCCACGCTCTTGCAACAGAAATTTACCATGAAGGGCTCGTTAACCACGAGAATCGGTCCAACTTGAAATGAGCACTCTGAAGTCCTTCATTGGAAGAAAAGGCAAAGAGAAACAAGAACGTGAGATATTAGGTCAGTTGAACTTATGTTGCATCTTAAAATTCTAATTTCCGATTTTTTCGTGCAGAGGTTTCAAAACTTCAAGAGATCAGTTCTGTTAAGCTTCAACAGACAGGGTTTAGAATCTTCAAATTGTTTGACACTTTTGCTTAATTACACAATACGTGTGACCCTTGATTGCTTGTTGCAACTTTCTTAGTGCAAAATGTCAATGTAATGATCATCGTTCTTCAAGCAAAGTTAGCAAAGCAAAATAAAATACATCAAGTTCAAGTGAAGGACAAGAAGATTAAAGCTTTCTATGCATAAAATCTACATGTATAATTTTATGTAAGCAGCCAAAAGCTTTGCACTTCATGTTATCAACTTAATGTTTTAAACAGTTGTCCTAGGTGAAAGGAGGTCGTTTCCTTAAGCCAAATATCAAGGAATATTGATGTATAAGTTTGCTAAAGTAAAGACCTCTATATCGCTTCACTGAAGCTAATGTCTCGAGATTTTGTAAATGCTATGAATTTCTTAGATATGCATCTTACCATTTTCTCAACTCTTCATGCAACAGGCTAGTCAATATTTCCTTGCTAACTTCAGAGGCCTCAGATTCCACTTTAGACGACCTTTTAGCTTCTGACAGAATCTCTTCCTTGTTTGGGACAATTATAGCTGCAAGACGTCGTTGATCCTACAAATTTGATGCTATGTAACACAAATTTTGGAAGTATCATGTGCTTTATCACATATATGGCAATTGGTGAGGTATTGTCAGGAAACAGACGTAGGCATGCCTAATTGAAACAAATTAAAATTTCACCTGGCCAATGACTACAATCTGCTGAATAAGACTACTTCTGAGGGCGGCAGCTTCTATCTCTGCTGGCTCAACATTTTCGCCTATTTCACGACATTGAACAGTTAGTGACATGATGTTCACGTTTAATGAAATGTGTAAAGTCTCTGGGAAATACAGGAGATTATTAGTTATTACTACATTGATGCCTTACAAAAATTTATCCAATCAAACAAAAGGCTGCAACATACAACTATGGATCCATTAACTAATTATGTCATACCAAATAAATATGAACATATTAATTTTAAAATTTTCTGGAATTGTTTAGTTTGCTACTTGAAATAATTTTGATGGAAGTAATAAATAAGTTTAGATACTATATGAAAATCAGACAGTTACAGAGTCTTTCGTAATTTCCAACTCATGTAATAGAAGATTTATAAACTCTGTTCTTTCTAAGAACACATTCTAGCGAATTTAGATTTATTGAACTACGTCAAAGAGGCACTTTTTTCGTTTTACAAAATTCATATTAGTCCTTTACCAACAGATAGAAAAACGTGTGTACTGTAATAAACATTTTAATTTACCTGTTGAAAGGACTATAGTGTCCTTGGCACGTCCTTCAAGAACAATAACACCTGCAGCAGCACGACTTCGTCCAACAGAATGATGAGGACAAATCCAGCCAATATCACCCGTATTCAGCCAGCCATTCTCATCTAATACTTGTTTTGTTGCGAGTGGATTCTAGTTAATCATTTTCAAAAGAAAAGGTAAATAAATTTGATATAGAAGCTGCTGAACCTATTTTATCACTAGTAGCCCTCATACATGTATTGAATGCTCAACACTATATAGATCATTTTGAAGACCTACAACTGTTTGGTAAAGAGCATATTACATTTTATGATTCAAGTTATTGAGTTACTCGGACTAACAAGAATATCTAAAATTTATACATTGAAATAAAATTGAGGACCGCATTGAAGACAACTATCAGGCGCATATGTTACATAGTCAATGTTGTTACTGTTATTTCTGGTAAGTTAAACGGCAGGTGTGCATGGCATTGTCAGCAATATCTATTTTTCAGGTTACATGGTGGAAGGCGAGAATAGAAATTGTAAATATCAGCTACATAGAGCAAATATAAGTTATTAAGTTTATCAAAGACCAAAACAACTGCAAATACTAATCTAGAAAGACACTATTATTATGTTAAGAAGTAGAGAAGATGGACACCAATAGTGAAATTTGTAGAATATTAACGTTATCCAATTATTCTGCAGGGGTTTGAAGCCAAGAAAGAAATGTGGATACTTACTCTAAGTCTTGTGGAAACTATTCTATGTAGCATGGACATAATATTAAATTATTAATGCAGCTTTTAATTTGAAGCTTCTAATGAAGACATTCAAAATATAAAATCACATGTCTACGCATATGTGCATGTATGAATTTTTTGTGTTGAAGACGTCACTTAAATGATATAAATGTTGTCTTATCTAACAGCTTAAGCTTTTGGATCAAGTGATTCAATAGAGTGTGAGAGAGATATTACACGTGAAGTGGCTGAACAAATAAAAATTCAATAAATCTACGGACTAGGAAACAAAGAAACATAAATATTTGCAAATCAAACTGATACAAAAACACTGATCACTTGGTAGTGACATGGAAAAATATATCCAATCATAGTGAAATGTTAAACACTTCACATCTTCCATTTAGCAGCCGATCAGAGAAAGGTTAGTTTTGGGCATGAAAACCTAGCTACTATGTCACAACTTCAAAAAGTAAGCAATCTTTTAGCAGTACTATGGAAATTAAATCCAACGACAGTGAAATGTAAAGTTCATGCCTCCAATTCACATCATCTATTTAACAGCAGATCAGGGAAATGTTGATTTGCACATGAAAACCAAACTATAGTGTCATAAGTTCAAAAAATTCTAACGTCTTGAACTTGTTTTAGAATTTGTTGAACCATCTCATCTAAGAGCTTAAACTGTTAAAGAGATGGACAAACTTATTCATTTAAATGTCTTTCACATGACCCTCACATGCAAAAAGGGTTCTTTTTCTATATTATAACACGTGCATAATTTTCACAAATGCGTGGTGGGGAGAATTGAGCCCAGAACCTGTGCCGGATCAGATACCAATTCAAACCACCTCATCTCAAGAGCTTAAGCTATTAGAGAGCGACACTCATTCATTTGATTAAAGCCTTTGACAAAGCTTAATTGAATGAATATGAATGACACAATCTTTCATATCTGTGCGACTAATTAAACCAAGACTCATAATGTGGTAAGAGAGATTACAAGATCCATACACTTGATACAAATTATAACATTCGGAAACAACTTAGGTAGCCGTTAGGATTGAATTTAGCAGCTAGAAGTTATTTTTTATTTGGAGACCTAATTAAATGTTGACCAATAGTGTAGGACCATAGAGCAATTTCTTTTATACATGTGTAGATTTTTCCTTGGCTAAATCTTAGTAATATGATTGCATGATTGATTTAAATATTGTATGTCAATTAACCTAATTAACTGGTTAATTATTATAATTAGAGAAACTNATAGTGTAGGACCATAGAGCAATTTCTTTTATACATGTGTAGATTTTTCCTTGGCTAAATCTTAGTAATATGATTGCATGATTGATTTAAATATTGTATGTCAATTAACCTAATTAACTGGTTAATTATTATAATTAGAGAAACTTTCATTTATTAAAATTAGAAACATTATTTATGCTTGTGTAATTAGCAATCTAATATTTTTATATGGTATGACAGAATATTTATTTTTAGCATAATTTAAATCAAATGTTTGATTATATGACAATAACTTATTAAGAGCAATTATATATTTATTAGAGCTTGTTTGGTACAGCTCAAAATCGAATTAAAATTGAAAATATAGCCGTTATTGAGTCCCACTCGTCTAATAAAAGTTGACAATAAAGGCTAGTTTTTTTAATTTTAATCTCTATCGAACACACTCTTAATGTAGTTAATTTGATAATTAGTTGAGTGATTGATTACTGTTGAAGATATGGAAAGAATAATCTC
>CAIGRQ010028522.1:0-20047 GCA_903798375.1 Fraxinus sp. D2006-0159 | reverse complement strand
GCTCGACTCCTGGATTATATCACAAATTCTTTCTCCACGTGCTCATTGAACTGAATAAACTTGGAGAAAGTCTCACTTTTGTGTTCCAAGAAAAATTCCCAAGTGAACCGAGAGAAATCATCCGCAAGAACCATTACATAATGAAAACCATTGTAACTGGGTATTCTAGTTGGCCCCATCAGATATGAATGTAACAGCTATAGTGCAGCAGTAGCTCTATTCTTCAAATTCGGGAAAGGAAGACGATGTGATTTTCCATATTAACAACCATGACAAACCACATCTTGATGAATTTCTTTAAAGAGATGAACTCCATCAAGAAGTTTCTTTGTAGAGATTTTCTACAGCAATTGATAACCAACATCGCCTAACTGAGTATGCCAAAGTGTCGCACTTGCATTCTGACCTGTCTTTTCCACATATGCATCACTTGTAGACAATACTAGTGAACCTTTACTTTTTCCAACAAATAAAACATCAGCTTGAAGGTGTTTTATATTGGAAATAATTTTCACATCATCTGGATAAAAAAGAACATACCTCCCAGAATCAGTAATTCGAGAAACTGAAGCGAGATTCTTTTTTAAGCCTGGAACATGATAAACATCTTCGAGAGAAACACCACCAGCATTGGAAATATCTTTCTTGACATTGAAATGTCCTTCTTTCACGATAGGATGTAATGAATTATCATCCGTAACAATAGCTCTTTTTCCATAATGCAAATGAACATCGGAGGGTAAAGAATCATTTCCCGTTGCATGATGAGAGAAACCATAATCAACAATCCAAACATTACTATAGTCTATGGAAGCATTAGTATATGGTTTTGCATCGGTTTGTTGCACAACAGAATTCACAATAACGGGTTGATCAATAGCTTCAATGGATAAGCATTACTCCTACTTGAGTTGTTTAAACTCACTAGTTTCATGTGCAACATTTGCTTCTGTGAGATTTACATGGAAATTTTGTTTAATATGGCCCGATTTCCCACACCGATTACACACCACCTTCACACGAGAATCGTGCTTTAAGTGTCCCAGCTTTCCACACATATAGCAGCTTTTTGAATTGCCTCTAGACTGTCCTTCAGTTTTCGATTGCTTGCTGTCATCTGAAGAATGCTTGGAGAAATAATTGCTCTTGCTTTATCTTTTGTGTAAAGAGCATCATCCACTTGAGAGGGAGATTGCTTGTTGATGCTGCCCATTTGTTTCACCAATGCTTCCTGATTTGAGAGCAGATTCTCCAGCTCAATAATAGAAGGTTGATTTGCCCACCCTTGTATCGAAGAGATAAAGGGTATAAACTCTTTCCCCAGTCCGAGAATAAGATAATGACGCAAACGAGCTTTACTAACCGGCTCCTCTGTATCCAATTTTGAAATTTCAGAACACAAGGTTTTAAGTTTTGGAAAATATTCTGAAACTGAAAGATTATGTTGATTCATCCCAGCAAGTTTGTTCTCCAAATACTATAGCCTCATTGTGTTCTTTTGAGTGAACAACCTTTCAAGTGTCTCCCACACTTGCTTTGGCGACTTCACATCACGAATGTGCTCTATGTACTCCTGACTAATTAATGTTCACAAAGCAAAGAAAGCTTTGCCACACTTAATCTTCCACTTCCTTCGTAACTCAGTATTCTGTGGTGTATCTTCTGGAATTACAGCATCATCACCAGAGATAGATCCCACAAATCTGCCCTTGTAGATAAGCTTTCATGCATAGCTTCCAGTAACTATAATTGTTACCAACAAGCTTGTCTACAGAGACACTGCTTCCACCATTCATCTTTACTGAGTAATAAAATCAAACACTTGATAAGCAACCTGTCTCTGATACCATGAAACAAATACTAAAGACAAGAAGTAGCCAAAAGAGAAAGCAGAGATGATTTTCTGAAACTGAACTTTTTATTACTCAATGAAATACCAAACAACGATTACAACTTTATAAATACTAAAAAATGCACTAAAATATCTCAACCAACACAAACGTATCTTCTGAGTTTATTTGCCTAAATAAAAGCCACTAACTCCTAAATAAAAGAAAATACCATCAGCTTCCTAAATAAATGGAAAATTTCAAACAACCTAGACTTATTCAGCAAAGACTAATTCAACAACTATGACAGTAAGTTTCACTAATTTGCAACACTTATATCAGTGATTGACGCATATGTGCTTATTGGTATTACTTTCAAGTACTTACTAGTATGGATCCTATAATAGTTTTTCACTATCTAACTATAATTCACACTTTTCTATTCTGCTCTGACTTATTAGTATTTTGCATTTTAGTACCTTCTAAATTGTGTTATTCTTCCCCTGAAGTTCTTGGAACGATCAGCTTAGTCCTTGGGGTCTCAACTCCCTATAAAATGGTCTTTAAACTTTCTGGAAGTGGAAAAATGGTCTTTGGGGTTCCGATAGTGTTTCAAATCAGTCCTTGTTCTTTCAGGAATATGCCATTTAATCCTTTTATTTTCAAGTTCATGCAATTCTTTCCCTTGGTTCCTGTTTTGTTCGTGCGAGTCCTTGAAATTCTCGATTACTGCAATTTAGTTCCTCAAGGTTGTAGATGTCGTAATTTGGAACCCGTATTGAAATAAAGATAGTGATCGTATGAGCATTTTATAAATCCAACAGTCATAACAAAATTGTCATACATTTTATACCATTATCCAGGGAACTGTTGTAAATCATACAAGAATTTTTTAAGTAAGCAAGCACACAAAGTTAGATTTAGATTGATTTATGTAGCCTTCAGGCTGTCACATATAAATTGTTTCATCTAAATCACCATGTAAAAATGTTTTTACATCCATTTGTTAAAATTTCCAATCATGATGTGAAACTAGAGCAACGAAAACCCTAATAGTATTATATTTCACAATAGGTGAAAACATTTCATTATAGTCCACACCATATTTTTGTGTGAACCCTTTTTGCATAATCTAGTCTTAAATCTTAAAGGTTCTCTATCTGCACTTCCTTCTTTAACCTTATAGACCCTTAGCAATCTACCACCTATTTGCCTTGTGGTTTAGAAACTAGAACCCAGGTTTTATTTTTCATTAGAGAATCAATTTCTTCACTTAGCATATTTCCACTCACTAGACTGATTGCAACTGACATCTTCCTTATAGGTTTTACGTTCTTTATAGCTAGGCTAGGTCTTGATAAGATAATACTGAAAAGGGGGGTAATCATTATATCTGAATGTCTCTCTTATATTTCTTCTAAACATGTCCCTGGCCAACTGATAATCATTTATATTATCATGTTGACTGAAACGATCAATCTCAATTTGACCTTGGAACCTGCACACTTTGTTCTTTAGGTCCTGTCTGGTAGCCATTAAAATGGCCAAAATAATTGCTTTTCCTACCGTTGAACTCAACTTCAGCCGCAACAATTGACCGGCTGTGAGTGGTGTGGACCCCACTAACGGTCAGGAAAGTAATTAACATTTGGCCAAAATCAATACCAGACATACGATTAGTCTTATTTGGAATTTGAGAATGCGCACGCCCAGCAGTCAGCTGATTTGTACGAACAGGATCGGCTTGAGATCCCAACTTCACCTGAAATCTTGTCACAATAGAAGGTTTAGGATTAACATCCTTAATTCCATCTAAACATGTCACTTTTTCTTCATTAAATGCAACATCTCTACTTATTATTATTTTACAACCTTTTTTTTAATCTCTGGCCAATAACCTATATAGAGATGGCAATGGGACGGGGTGTCCCGCCTCATTTATTTTTTAATTTTTTTTTTTCAATTAACTATTTTTTTTTTTGTAATTTGTAATTAATTTTTTTTATTCTTCACGGGGATGGGACGGGGCGGGGCAGGGGCTTGTGGCCCGAGACGTGGCAGTGATCCCTACCCCGCCAACCCGTCAAGATGGATTTTTTTTCTCCCCATTCGGGGTGGGGTGAGTTTTTTTGTCATGTCTAAACCTATAGCCTTTAACACCTCCATGATAATCTAAGAAAACACACTTTTGAGCTCTTGGCTCCAGTTTTCCTAAATTTTGGTGAGAATATGATGTACACCCAAACACTCTTAGGTGAAAGTAATCCAGAAGTTTTCCAGATCATTTCTCTTCAAGTGTTTTACCTTCAAATGCACTAGAAGGTGTCTTACTAACAATATGTGCTGCAATAACTACAACTTCACCCCCACAGAACCTTAGGAACCCCTGATTCCACCATCATACACCTGACCTTATCAAATAAGGTCTTATTCATTCTCTCTACAACCCCATTTTGTTGGGGTGTACATGGGATCCTTTGTCACTTTCATCATACCATTTCCAATCTTACCACACAACCTTTGATTATCTAATTTTCCCATTGAAATTAAAAATCTGTTTAGCTCAGGTACATACCTAACTCTTTCTAGGGTGTACATAGGTAACCATTTTCAAATATTAGAGTCACATCACCTATTCTTTCGACCTTGCAAGTGATATTATTTCTCATCACAACTCCACCATCAATTAATTTCTTATAGTTTTGGAACTAGTGTCTTTCATATGTAATATGAAAGGTACAACTAGAATCTAGGATCCATTATTGGGTCTAATGTCTGTTATCAGAATAATTTGCTGATTCCAAATCCGATGGCTTAGTGACCAAATAAACATCAACTGTATTTGGGTCAGCATGTTCAACTTTATTTCCTTCATCTACTTTCTTGTCCCTTTGTTTATTCATTTTGTTACAACAATCTTTTATATAGTACCATGTCTTCCCACGCCCATAGCATTTCATATTCCTCGATTTAGACTTAGATCTTGACTTACTTCTAAACTTTTTCTTCTTATTATTTCCTAGATGATTCTGATTGACCTGATTGTTACATTTCCTATTAAATTGTATACCTCTAATAAACAAACGATCAATTCCTTCCCATGAAATGCATTTTTTGCATTTTGACTGACCTAAAAATTCTTGGATAATGTTATTCATACCCATTAGGATACAATAAAATTTTAGGCTATTTTTTCCATTACTTTCTTTTACTGTGATGTCAATCAAAACTTCTAATATTCCTTTTTAAAAGTTGGTCGATGGTTGATTAAAGATAACTTTCCTTGAATATATTGACAATGGTTTATGGTATTCTACATCAAATTTACACGTGAGTCTGATGTGTTGTTTTATATGTTGTTGAATGTAATGATTACTGATTAACATCACTTGTGAAATGGTTTAACTTTAGCCAGTATAAATTTTACATGAATATGCATTCTTGAACATGACAATGATTTTATTTGTGTTGTTGCCCTGCCATAAATGATGCAATCTTGCACCTTTGGGATTTATCAATAGCTAAAATATTCAGCCATGTTCAGTTTGGATTAAAATTCAATTAAAATTTTCAATTAAAGTCAACAATTAATTTTAACTATAGTTTATGGGATCAATAACTTTTCAACCATACATATCATCCATTTTTATTAAAATCTACTTAAAATTTAATTTTAATCTCTACCAAACAGGTGCTCAATATAATAAGAATAGCTTAAATAATGAAAAATTGAAATTTCTATTTAATGTCATGATAAATATAAATAAAAAATCAGTTTGATTCTTCAAATATAGAGAGTCTAAATTAAAGAATCATTTAGAGCCTAATTTTAAATTTTGATTCTCTAAAATAAAGACTATCTTCCTTCTAAAGAGAGCATTTAAAATTTCTTAGACCCTCATGACTTATTTGAGCCCATTTTTTTTGCCAAAATGTATATTAAAATAGTGATTTGATGAAAAATGTATGGTTAAAAAATAAGATAAAGTCTTAAATTATTGAGTAATATTATTTTATTGAAAAATATGTTTTTGAAAAGAAGTCGGGAGAAAAAAGTATTTTGAAATTAATGAGGTCAAACATGCGCTCGGTTAGACAAAAATAGAAAGGGATGCTGTTGTCATAGAGTTAATAGGTTTGGAGTTATGCTTCAATTTTTCAGTGTTCTAAAAAGCGTAAAGCATGACTAGACGTAGAGACCAAACTTCCAGTTTTACAGTTTTAAAAAAAATCAATAATTCAATAATACATATCAAACGTCTAAAATTAAAAAATACTGTATTTACTTAATAATTTCTACATAAAGATAAGTTTTAAAATTATAATTACATAGCGTAGATAACTTGTTGCTTAAATCTAATCTAATTTAAGTTTTTATCGAATTCCAATTCATTTTAAAATGTTATCTTTTTTTTTTTCCGTCTTCTCAGTTCTCTAGAATCTAGAGCTTTTGAAATTTGAACGAACAGTGGGCTACTGAATCTAGATTGTGGATTTTATTTATTAAAAAAATAAAGAAAAAATTGAGATTTCTTAAAATCCGGCTTGAGATGCGTCTAGGAACGTCTAGGCACGTCTAGACGAGCATTAAGCGGTCGCTTAATTTCCGCTTAGGCTAAGTGCGTCTAGGCACGCTTAAGAATATCTAGACACGTCTAAATGAGCATTAGGCGATCAACAATAATTGACCATTTAATTTCCGCCTAAGAATTTTCGCTTAAACTCTAAGGGGAAGTGTTTTCATCCCGCGTGGTCTAGGCGACGGGCGCATTTTAGAAGAGGGCAATTTTCTCATTGTTAAACTGTCACAAATCGCAGTAAGATTTCAATCAAGTAATGGGGACGAGGACGAATTTCTACAAGAACCCTTCTTACGCCTACAATAAACAGTTCAATCTCAACTCTGTCCTTCAAAATCTCAGAGGTAATTTTTCGATTAATTTTGGATTTTCACGTTTGCTGTGGGCGATCTGGAAATAGTTTTGCATATATAAACTCTTCTTTCAGCTTACAATGTCGTCACTGGAAATACTCCTCCGGCGGAAGAACCGGCCCACGCTGTTCATCGGAAACGCCGCCGTGACAATCACCCGCCGGTGGATCAAGAAAATGACGTAAAGGAGAATGATGGACCTATGTCTCACCAGGAGTATATTCAAAAGTGGAGGTGAAATGAAGTTCTTTTATTAAAATTGACATATCCCTGAGATTTAGATTTTTTCTTCCTGAAAAACTAAGATACTATATTGGATGAACAGGAAGGAAGCTGACTCTTTTCATCCTTATCAAGAGTTAACTGCAGATATATTGGTACTGGCTGTTGGTATAAATTTGTTTCAACAAATAGATTGATACGCTTAGTTGAATTAATACGTATTGGTGTTGTATTGTTATAGAAACCTTCAACTTCAGATACAAATGTGCTGGAGTATGAAAGTAAGTTCTTTTATGTTCTGTCCTTTTTTTCCCCGTGAAAATATTAAGTTTTGAAAAGTCTTGGGAGCTAATATTTGGTTAGGCTGTTCTTGAAATAAAAACGAAAGGTGCAGTATGTGTGAATTTGATGGTCTTTCTGATAGGACAACTCTTATTTATAATTAAAAGCCAAGGAAATCAAATAAATACTGCAAAGAAATCATAACTAATTAGCAAGTATCGTAGCCGATTTCTTCATTGAAATGATAAGATATCAAGCTTGGGTTGGTGTAGTGTTCGAAGTTTACTTAGTTTCACCAGTCCTCTTGAACCTCTGACCTTGACATTGGAAACGCAATCACTAAGCCATAAAGCCAAGGACGACCAGTCTTATGTTCGAAAATTTTTATATTTGCTTTATACATATAGTTTGATTAGATCTAGTCCAGCTTCAGTTTGAATACTTAAATAGTTGCTGTAACTGCAGCACAGTGTGTTTATGTGCTCTATAACTCATTGGATAGTTGCTCATCATCAAATTATTGGAGGAATCCTGGCTGTTGTCACTCTTTCTTCCCTGCCTATTTCTCATCCCGTTCCTATACTCTCCCTTTTACGTCCCTTTTTCCGAGCGAAGGATTAGCTTTTATTTTCTTGTTCTTTTTTCGCATGCAATTTACTAGTTTTTATTTCTATCAAAATTATTGTTTTGTAAATGAAAGTTATAAAAATACTTTTACAGAATGTGAAGAGCATGAAGGTCCTCCTAGCAATTCAGAAGTGCGACTTGATACTAGAGAGGGAGCACATTACTTTCCAATTTCTGGTCTGTTACCTATTATGACTCCCGCTGATTGTTTTGTGCTTTGTGTGTTACTTCTCTGTTCTTTACTTAATAAAAAATTATGTACTGTGAGCACGATGAGCGCTGGTTGGGTTGTTTTATCTTCATTTTACGTGAAAATTGTTGCTTTCAGAGATGAACATATTTATTGCAGTTGACTGAAGATTGTAGGTAGTGGAGTCCGTTGCTATTTTCTAGTGAACATTCTAAGGGGGGGTATGGTATTTCACGTGTTTATTTGATGCTAATGAATGAGCCATAATAATATAACCTCCCCATAAGAGAGATTCGAGAAAGGCAGGGGGCGGGGGCGGTGGCGGTATACTAGGTTCAGACCTGATCTTTGGTCTTATTAGTACATGAATGACAATACTTAGACTTAAATCCACGGCCTTGTGGCTTCTATCCAAACTCTTAATGCTGGTGAATGAAAACATTTTCAACCTCTAGTTTGTGTTCAGTGAATAAATAAGTTGAACTTTCTTCTTTTTCCTGATTCCATAATTTCAGCATCATAAGCCTGCTGGGCTGGCTAAATCTGATGTGCTGAAATATATTTTGCATAAATCTTTCCCAACTAGAAATTTGGTGTAAATAATGATGTATCATTGTTGTCTCTATGATCTTCAGGTAGCAAAAACCAAAAAGATCAAATCAAGACTCGCACTGAACAGAGGTACCCTCTTCTAGGAGAACCTGTATGTGTTGTATGTGGGAAGTATGCTGAGTACATATGCAATGAGGTAGGACCTCCGTGTCTGTGTTTACATGCTCTTTTTATGCTTCAATTTTTTCATTACCTGGATCATGATTTTGTATGTTCTGCATGTAGACGAATGATGATGTATGCAGCATGGATTGCAAAGCTGAACTTCTGCAAAACCTTCAACTTCACCAGGTTTTAATTATTTGCATTTGGCCATTGTTATATGTATAGGTATATATTTCTCCTTTATTCTACTTCTGCAATTCAGAATGCCTCTCTATAACATTTTCCAGGGGCTCCTGAGTGGCCAACCCCCCATGGAATTCTTCTCTGCACGACGATGTACATTGGAGGTGCCTGAATCTGGAGGGGACACTTGGGATTATGATCGGCATTGCTGGTCTAAGAAGATATCTGGTCTCTGTACTTATAAATGGTACATTTTACTATATATATATTGACCCCGCAGGATGTATGCTTTGAAAACAACTTTTTAATCACAATGTAACTTTTATTTTACGATGTTGCCCATATGGTTCAAACATTGATGATTATGGTCATGTTTTATGGTTGTATTTAAAATGTTCTGCTGTTGCAGTTGGAAATGTCAAAAGCCTGGGCATCTTCCTGAAGATTGTTTGGCAATGACATCTCGTGGTGAATCCAGTCTCTCTAATAAAACACACAATCAGGTGCTTTTATCAAATGTCAATAAAGAGTTCACAGTTGATCTGCTGTTGGTCAATAGTAATTTAAGAGGGTTTTTTGTGGGGATTAAAATTAGATTTTTAGTAGTTTGTGATAGAAATTTTTGAAATGTGTGGTTGAAAAGTTGTGGGACCATGAAATATGTGATTAATATTGATTGTTTGACTTTGACTTGGATTAAAATCAGATTTTAATCTGGACCAAGCAGGGGCTAAATGTATAACTGTTGACTTCCTTTTACAGGTGGCCGTGATTCAAAATAAATCCAACAATGTATCAAGAGACCTTCTTGATTTATATAAAAGGTTGCTCAATACCTAGTTTATCCGTGTATGTCTTTGCATAGATTGCAATTCAAATACCTCCTCCAGCTGCTTTCCAGAATGAATACATATTTTATTTTAATTGTTTACAATTTTCTTTTGCTTACTGTATATTTGTAAATCCCAGTGGGAGGGAGATTATGAAACAATCCATTTGAACAACTGAAAATAAATTGATTGATACATATATCTAATTTATATCAAATGTGAAATAATTAAAATCAGGAATTCAGTTTAATTGTTCACGCTGGTCTCCTTGTCTCTGCAGATGCCACCGGATTGGAAAAAACTTCTTGGCTGCAAAGTGCAACTCGTGCTGTAGGTCAACAACTTTAGCCACATGTCTTGACTGTGATAATGTCTTTTGTGATAGGTAAACGAAACTTAGTAGTCTTTAATCTTCCTTGACAAATTGAAATAACACAATGGGTGACAGGCTTTTACACTCATTTATTAATTTTCTCATTCTTTGCCAGGGCTAGTGGGCTGCATATCTGCTGTTGTCCTAATTAGTTTCTGGCCTTAAATGTTTTCCCTAGTATGAGAGTAACTTTAATCTAACTGGAAAAAGTCTCAATTGGTTTTAGCCTTTTAGGTGCTTGTCTGCTGTTTTGCTGCTGTTAGTAAGGTGTGTTTGGGTGGTAGATTCTGGCCCATTTTGAGAAATTTAGGGATACTACAGTATTTATTCAATTTGTATAACGAGATAAATTGGTTAGTGTTAATACATCGAGGTAGACTATACTATATTTTCTTTGCTCTTTCTATAGTAAAAGGTTAAATTAGGGCTAGACTCCCCAACCTTTCACATTCATGTGAGGTTATGGTTTCTCAACCTTCAAAAGTGAGGTTTTGGATCCCAACCTATTCGAATATGTGAATTTGGGTCCCCACTTGACTAAAATTGTCAATATAGATGTTAAACACGCATGCGATTTTCAATTGAACTAGAGATAAATGTAAAGTGGTTTGACAATTTTCTAGCTATGATTCATATGAAAGTTGTGTGCGATTTTAACATCTATGCTGATGGTTTCGGTTACTTGTGGACCCGAATTCGCCAATTTAAATAGGTTGGGGACCCAAAAGAGCCAAAACCTCACTTTTGAAGTTTGGGGGCTCATATCTGCTTCACTTGAAAGATTGGGGAGTCCAGCCCTAAATTTACCCATATTAAAATTGAACTACTGGACACAAACACAATCTTTATATCTTTCATTGATGGGACATTATTTCTGATCACCACTGCATCAGTGCTGGAAATATTTGTTTGGACATCCTTTTGATCTATTTCTGATCATCACTGTGTCAATGCTGGATATATACGTTTGGACATCCTTTTGTAGATCATGATTTTAATTCTTCATAGCTGCTATAAACTTTATAAATGATATTTTGCACTTTCATTTGGGTAATTAGTGCTTGTTTGGGAGAATTAAAATTGGATTATAATGAAAAGGAGTAATGGGTCCCACGAAATATATGAATAATAAGTGAGTAGCAATTGTGAGTGTAAGGTTGAAATCACTGTTTGACTTTGACCTTAAATTATCATGAAATTATAATTTTTCATAAACATGCACTTGTATAGAATATACTAATTGATTATCTGAATGAATATATGCAGCGCAGGGCATTTGAGTGAACATATCAAGGAGCACCCGTCTCATCGGCAATATTATTCATATAAACTAAAGCGTCTGGTAATGGTTTTGCACATGCATCTGCTTTATATAAGGATGTGTTTGAGGCCCATTTTTATTGAGAATGTATTTTGTAATAGTGATTTTTTGGAGTATGTGTGGTTAAAATTAAGGAAAAGTTTTGGATTTACATGTAAAATATTTTATTATGAGAATGTGGTTGAAAATGAATTTTTAAAAAATGGGGATCAAGCAGGGCTTAAGTAAATGTTTCTCATTAATTAGGGAGAATTAGGTGATTGATTTAGTTCTTTCAGAACATCTGAAAGCAATGCTTACTTTAGTTGTAGAGTTAGAAATATTATCTTTGGATGGCTTGGGAGTGAATTGGCTAAATCTAATCTTCTTCATTTGTTTCTTTTTGGGGTTCATTTGAGAGGGAAAGCTGGACTCATGACACATGAAACAATTGAAGATTAACTTTTTGGTTCAGTACAAATTGTAAAGTTCTAAAATGAAATATGTTGAGATCTGATGTACTTCATACAGGTCAAATGCTGTAAATCAACATGCAGGGTGACAGATATCAAGGATCTCTTAGCTTGTCAATATTGTTTCAATAAAGCATTTGACAAGTTCTATGATATGTACACTGCAACATGGTAAGGGGAGAAATTCATTTTACTATTCTTCTGAGAGAATATTCTTATGCTCTTCCCTGCAAGGGAATTGGATTTTCTTATTCCTTGTTGACGTACGTTTCATTCATAATGTTTAAGTTGCACGTTCTAGGTTTCATTTGAGCTCAATTTCGCTTGCAGGAAAGGATCTGGATTTTCGATCATTTGGAATTCTATTTGTTGCGAGGATCATTTTGAATGGTAAGTATGTGTTACTACATCATGAATGTATATCGTGCTCGTTTTCAGTATCTGAATTGAAACATCTTGCAATGCACATGCTGCCTCAGGCACAGGATGAATTGTTTGAGTGCAGATGTGGAAGACAGTGCCTATGTTGTGAAGAAACATGCCCAGAATAAGAAATATGTACAGCTGAGTGACTTCATCTTTTGAAGAGATAGCCATGGAATTGCTTCTTTTTTAACTTACTAGTTCTGGATTTAACCCTATAGAGATGATAAATCTTTTGCTAGTAAATTCAATAAATGAATTACCTCAATGATCTTGAATTGGATCATGAAATAACAATATCTGAGCAAATAATACCAGTTAGGAATTTTTATGCAAGTGCCTAATTGGTTTCCTTTTTTAGGTTATTTTCTACTTATTAAAAAAATTATATAATATTCTTGTTAACAATACATTTATAAACTGTTGACAACTAATTTGTTCTCATATAATTGTAGATGGAAGATTTTGTGAATGAAGATGTAAGTAACATTTACATATTTTAAAATTCCCCGGGAAAAAAAATGGTTTCTGAAACGAAATCTTAAAATATTGTTATATAGCAAATTCTATAAAATTTTAACGGTTTTATGGAAGTCCAATTTATTATAAAATGATTTTTAATATTGTTCAAATTTTCGTGGGTGACTATAGTTAAATCATTAAAATTGATGAGGGATATTTTAGCCCTATTTGGGCTCTATTTTAATTTTAATGTATTTTTTTATTTCATTCACATATTTTTTAATAAAATAATATTATATATAAATTTGAATTTTCTTTTTCTTTTTTAACAATGCATTCTCTAATAAATGCATTTTTTTAAAATACATTTTTCCCAACAATTACATTTTAATAGAGCCCAAACAAGGGGTTAGACTTTTTTTGGGGGGAAATAGATTTTGCTAGTGATTTTTTAAAAAAATGCGTTGTTAAAAAGTAAAGAAAAATTTTGGATATACATGTAAAATTATTTTATTAAGAAAATTTATAATTAAAACTAAATTTGAGAAAAAATAAAATTTTAAATAATATGGCTCAAATAAGGGCTTAACATTTACGGTGGTGCTACAAGTATATAATAGTTTACATATACATGATGTGATGAAATATAATTAGATCGTAATTTCTTCAACAAGAAATAAAAATAACATTTATCACTTTCTCTTTTTGACACATTATTTATATGTAAATCATATATACAACTAGCATTATTTTAATTTTTAATATTATTAAAATTAAAAAAGTAAAAATCTTTCACATCCTGACCACCACGCAGTTGCCACTCCACATCGCCACCGCCCCCACCGAACTAGAGGACGATTTCTCCCCTTGAGTTGCTTGTTCTTTTGTGGGGATCTCTCCCCTATGGTTCGCCGACGAACTCTGGGTAGAAATCTCACCTGATTCTTGCAGATAACAAGGGGAAGAAATCGTCCCTCATAAAGGCGGTGATGCTGGGGTGGATAAAGGGTGAGAGAAGAAGATTATTAGTTCTTTTTATTTTTTTTCTTAATTTTTTTGTTAATGACGGATCTATACCGTTAAGTTAGTTTATTTTAAAGGTTCTGATTTATTTGTTAAACCTATTGATACTTGAACGCTTGACCCATGAACGTTCTTAAAATATGTCTAAAACAGGTTATTTAACAATTAAATTAAATTTATAATTAATCAATTAATGCAAATAATTAAATCAAAACAAAATTTAAATTAACAACAAATCATTACAATTAGAGACCCACTTAAATGCGTATACTTCTTCTTATCTTCTGTAATTTCTTTCAAAGACAAAACTAAAACATAATTATTCTACAAGGGTAGCAATTTTTAAGTATCAACCATGTCCAAATCAATCAGAGTTTATAGTGATGAGGAGCGCTACACATATGATACTCTCTGATCGTTTGATCCATTGAAAAATCAATCATTCTGGAAACCAGTAAGGTATAAGGGTGGTGACTACCATTTGTTGTCCAAAATATCATATATTTAAAAAGTAGAAAAATTCAAAAGCGGCAATCAAATTTGAAGAATAGAAATTACTCCTGAATAATTAAAAAAAAAAAAAAATCATAGGGTGAGGGACAACTTTCCACTTTATTTGCACTACTACATGTTCAAAAAATATTTATATTTAATGCAAGAAAATTTCCCAAATGCAGTGTCAAGTTGGCAAGACACCAATGGCCCTCATGGAGGCCACTGTTTGGTTTGAATTAAAATCTGAAGTTAAAGTTAACAATTAATTTTAACCACATATTTTATGAATTCCACAACTTTTCAACCACATATTTCATCGATTTAAAAAAAAAATTTAAAAACTTACGTTTTTTTTTCGTAGGTGAAAATTGCCTGCAACGTGCGGGCAGCTACTTCTAATTTCTTTTTAAATTTTTTTTTCTACAACTGTTCGAAACGTTGCAAGTAGCTGTTTTCAATTTTTTTTACAGGCTCGACTCATCCGAACTGAAAAATGGCCCGTGACACGAGCTGACTTTGGCTCTCGCTCGAGCCGTTTCCCCAAAATGGGGCTCAGCCCGAGCCACTAATCAATTAGGCTCGAGCTTTCCCGGGCCGAGCCACTGGCGGCCCAAGCCGTCGAGTCATTTTGCCTATCCTAGTTACACATCATGGGAGATCAAAAATATAAAAAAAATGAAAGTATGTCACTAGATTTTGATGGATACGATCTTGTACTAAGAATAACCTTCTTTGATGCCCAATCTTAAAATCCCTAGTTCTTGATTTCTCTCGAATTTTTTTGTTTTGAAATACTTCTTCTCCCCTTAATTTGACCTAGACGAGATCATTATATAGTGACAAGAGTGTATTGGAAGGTGTGCTCCAAAAAGAAATTAAAATGGATCAAGAAAAATAAAAATAATGAAAAAAAAATTAAAAATTGCCAACCGGACCGACTGCGGCTAAACTGTGGAAAACGAATTGGCAAAAAATTAGAGGAAATCATGCTTTTAAATTTTCATTATTAAAAAACCAGATACTATCCTTTCTTAATCACAAATTGGTAAAATGTTTTAAAAAATTATTTTAAATATATGTTTTTATTTTGTCCACATTCCTTCCCCAATCCCATTAATTAAGGGCATTTGATTTTTGAAATTCAAGTTGCACAAAACGAGATTCTTACAATTTCAATATTATTTGGACAGAGAAATAATTTTTCTTTCCCTTGCTCATTGTCAATGTAATAAGAGAGGAAGAAGACCATAACGTTCGCCCTTGTCACTAAGAGATGAATTTACTCGTGTTCTTAAGAATTGTATTTGTTTGAACTCGGATGTTACTTGGTTAAACTAGGGTTGTCACATTATTGTATTTCAGTTTTATGTTAAACATGTTATCGAGCTACACTTTTACAAGTCTCATGAATACATACATGTCAATATAGATGTCACAAATTCACATGTCATGTATGTTACAATTGATACTGTTTTGTGAACAATATAAATAGTATAAATATACATTTATGAATTCCAAACGCCTCCCTATTGTGACATGATGAATGGGGTTGTGACTTGTTTATGATATGTAGAATGATGTTGTGATCGGAAAACATATGGAGATAATGATGAATTCATAGAGCCAAGATTTATTCTTCCATATTCTCAGAGACGTTAAATGGGAAGACATCAACTCCAAGCATGTTTTTAGGAAAGAAATATGTTTAGATAAGAAAATCTTGAATTATGAAAAATTTCTCAAATTTTTTACCGAGAATTACTCCCCTTTTTAATTCAAATTTTTGGATCTCAAATTTAGGGCCAACAAACATTTTCCTTTACCTTTTTTCCTTTAACGCGTGTTTTCATTTTTATTTTATTTTTTTTCCTTTCAACATTAACGAGCAAAACAAATCCATGAACTTTCTGCCAATTTAAATTTGGTCATCTAACTTTTCATCTCATCAATTTTGGTCTTTTCAACTTTTCAGCATCTTAGTCTCTCAACTTTCATATTGTTGGGCTTTGTAACCTATTTCAATTTTTTCGTCCGATTATGATCCTTTTTTAGTCCAAATCTTCAATATTGATTCTAGAACTTCCAAATGTTTCCACGTTGATACAGGATCCACCATAATCATTTGAAATTAGTCCTCCAAAAGTTCTAAAGTGTGCAATTTAGTCCCCCAAGCTTCAAAAAGTTGAATTTCGCTCTCAAAAGTTGCAACTTTCATCTGATTGTTCTCTTACTGCTCATTATCGATCTCATATAATTCGGTTAGTTTTTAATTGCTTCGAATCAACTCAAAATTACCTTAAAAATCTTTATTTTTTGCTCAAAATATCTCCAAGTGCGAGATTTACCTACAATGTTCATATTTCACAATAAACTAGGTAGAAATTCGCTCAATTAGTAATTATTTATCAAGTTTAATAGTACAGACAAACATGCTAAAATAAACTTATCAAATATCGTCAAACTCAAACATCATTTAAACCACTAAAATCGTGATCTAATATCAAAGTAGTTTTGTTTGCAGGAAACATCAAAGACTTGATTGAAGTCGCTAATTTTTCAAAAATATGTTGCAATTCATTTGACACAATATATGAAAGAAAGAAGCATAAGAATATAATTTATATCAAAATTGTACATAAATAACTCGAATAAGAAATTTTAGAGACAATAAAACTCGAGATTGCATAATCAAAGAGATAATATGAAAATTATAATAATTGTAGAAATAGAAGGTAAAGTTATATAGAAACATTTGAAGTGAGGGAAGGGATTTATATAGAAAAAAGAACAATTTTTCTTTAAAAAAAAAAAAAATGTGACCATTTTGTCCAAACAGTCATTTTTGGATAGTTTGGTGGCCAAAAGCCACATGCCCATGAGCCACGAGTGGTCTCATGAACTTGACCCCCACGAGCTTAATATGACCCGACTTGTGGGCCAAAGCTCACTAAGCTCTCAAAAAAAATTTGCGATTGACTTGACTTATGGTTCGTTTCAATATGAGCTCAAGCAATCATTAGCTGATCAAGCCGAGAGTTGAGTGGTTCTACCCATTCGTCATCACTACAATATAAAAGAGTTAAAAAACTTGGCACCACGTGTCGTGATTTCCCACCGACATCGAAAATGTTTTTTTTTTTTTGCCTAAAATTTTCACGCATCTCCTCATCTTTACGCAACACATCGCATCTTCCATTTTCACACGGAATTAACTTCATACATATCGCTCCCCATCATTCATCAATCCACTACCATTAATTCACAACGACCATACGCCGAATTACTACACCGCTAAAAACCCTTCCATTAATTTCACCACTCCAAGAATGAGGTGCAAGGACTTGACGATGACATACCCGCTTCGAGTCAGCAGTTTGCACAATTCAGGGCGAGTTGTTTCTGAGGAGTTTAATTGGCCTTCCAGATTACCATAATTAGTTAATGTTTTCACCACGTCTGACATTCTTATTTTTAATTTTTTTAGATGATGAACTTCTCTCAATCTGATTTCCACACAATGAAATTGAAAATGAGATTGTTTGGAAGTTGAGGGAAACGTAAAGATCTTTACTTATTTCATTAGATTTAGTTATTTGGTTCATCATTATGTTCATTAACTCAATAAACATTTATCAATTTGCATTATTTTGAAATTGCTTGATTGTTTGGATTATCCTAGGAAATATTGGATGCTAGTATTATTATGTCTCCTTTGCGAGATTTTTACACTGTAGTTTTTGTGGTAGATTACAGTGGGTTGTCCAGGGAGCAGTTGTTGTAGACATTAGTGAAAACCCTTCTGCTGAAGGTGTTGATGAGGATGATGGTATTGATGACATTGTTATTAAGTTTCGTTGACATTGTTAACACATTCAAATTCCAGGTTTAGTTCATACATAATGTGTATTATGATTGAATTTTATGTTCAGAATTCAGTGTCTTTTAACTTGGTTATTAAATACAGGAGCAACCCATATTTGACAAGAACCAATTTGTTACTTACATCAAGAAGTATATCAAGCTGTTGACACCCAAGCTTGATGCATAGAAGCAATCAGAGTTCAAGAAGGATGTTGAAGGGGCGACTAAATTTCTGATCTCAAAAGTTCAGTGACCTCTAATTGTAAGTTTAATATAGCATTATTTTAACATGTTTGGTAAGGAGGTGATAATACCACTCGAAAGTATTGAGTAGATGATGACAAAATCTTGGATTTTTATACTTATTGTAAAGGTCATTTTGGATAGCTTCTACATTTTGTAGAAGTACTTATGGAGTTGGCTTCCTTTGGAAGCTTTTTTAAGCATAAGATAAAGTTCTGTCAAAAAATTATCTAAATAGATTTAAAAAAAAGTTTCTTACTTTCAAAATCTATTTAGGCTTTCAAGAAGTCATCCTAAATGGTGTCTATTTTGGTCAACCATAAGCTCACAGTTACATATTTCCAAATTCAATATCTAACATCATCTTACAATTACATTGAGAGATACACGCCTCCCGTTTGAACACCATTTCTTTATCAATAGACAGGGCTTGAGAATCCAAAGATTCCCAATAGGTCTATGTGGAGACCTAATCCCTTCTAGGTTTAGATGATGCTTCTACTAAAAAATATGTACACCCATCTAGTAATTATGGAACAATATGATTTTCTTTTGTTTGTTGGAGTAAATCTGTATGTTTTATTTGAATATTTTGATTATGATACCATTCATTCTAGGAGGAGATTAATGACGGTTGTCGTTTCGAGGATGACAATCATGTTCCATTGGTGATGGTGGCTGGTAATAAATGTCTTTGATCTAGGATGTAATAGATAGTGATTTTAGATCTTGAGGCGAGAGAGAGAGAGGTATAGGCAAAAGGATAAACATGAGAACTCCAATAATTATTTTTAAGATTTTCGGGGTTGCTTAACCCCACGAGGGGCACTGTCCTCTCGACCTCCACCTGAGGCGCTACCCCCTTGACCTGACCGGTCAGGTCGATCACCGTCGTGGGCGTTGTCCCCAACCCCCACACGCTGCCCCTCAACCCCCGCCACCTAACCGGTCAGGTCAACTGAACCCCCACAAGGGACGCTGCCATGTGTGCTTTAATGTCGTTGTACTAATAATAGTTAATGTCATCATTCTTATTAGCATATTCACTGGTGAGCTGATATTCATCTGTTTTGATATTTTACTCAATCTGCAAAAGTTCTTCAAAGATCTCAAGATTGAAATATTAGAACCGTGTCAAAATATTATTTTCCTTTTTGAATTAGTGAACAATTTTGTCATATTAGATTAATGTTGCATGTAATATATTGAGAGTTCTTAAATACAATTTTTCCTATTCTCAAGGTTGAATCAAGATACTATATATTTTTTTAAACAAAAACCCATATTGTGAATGGATTGCATCTGATAACAATCATCAAATTGGTTTCTATTTGCATGTCGAGTTTGTAAATATAATTTGTATGTCGACTTTTATAGATTTATTATTTATTTTGTTTCACACTTATTTTTAACATTATCCAATTAACGTGCAACGCATGTTTACCCCCACCTGTCTTTGTAAAATGTATAGTAGCTACCGTTGATTATTTTTCAACCATTTGGGGTGCAATCTAAAATACTAAAATCTCATATGCTTGGGGGAAATACACGAAAACGACCCAAATTTAAGGTTAAAATTCC
>CAIGRQ010028513.1:0-19678 GCA_903798375.1 Fraxinus sp. D2006-0159 | reverse complement strand
CACGTAGTTTTTAAAGTTCAATGATTTGGTGGAAACTTTCGATAAAGTTCTGCGACTATTGAGGTAATTAACTCGATCATTTCAAATTTTCTTAGTTTTTTGCGGGGATTAATTTCACATTTTTTTTTTTCGTTTGATGGTTGGGTTTATGGTTCAATTGTGAAATGAAATTCCGCCTATGTTCTTCACCCGACTCCAAAGTTATATAACGAGGAAGTTTACGACGGTTAAGTTTGGCAGAATTTTAAGCATGTAAAATGTGTAACATTGCCAAACATGACTTCAAGCCATGCAGAAAATCTACTTCTTTTTTGCCCTTTTCAATACTAAAAAAAGGTGGCTATGACTTTTTACAAAGCTGAAGATAGTGAAACTCGCTGTAGTTACTGTTTTAGGGTTAGAAATCGCTCCGTGTTCGAGTCTGCTCTGATTTCCTGCTTGGAAAAGTTTTAGAACATGATTTGTATGTTGAATTGAGTAATATTATTATAATATTAAGCGAGATTAAAATCAATTTTTTATCAAATTGTGCTAAAAATTGATTGAATGTGTGGTTGAAATTAATTATTGACTTTGACTTAAATTTTAATCAATTTTTTTAACCGTACTCAGAGGGGGCTAAATAAGATAATAAAAAGTCAAAACTAATGTTTGTAATAGTGCATGTGAAACATGCACTGATTAAAGGCTTTTAACAAGATTTTGGTGGACACATTGGGCTTCTTCAAAACATGGTTTTTCTTTATAAAAGTTAACTTCTAGTTCATTAATAATTATACGTATTTTTGTAGTTATCAATCTGGAAAAGTGATACTAAACAAAAGTGGTATCCACAAAGGGAAAATCATGTCAAACATCAATATCGAATTTTATTCCACATTCTTTGATATAAAAATTTTCATAAATTTCAAGGCAAAATAGTTAAATTTTTTAAGCAACAGAATTTATAACGCCTCAAAACCAAGGCTCAAGAAGAAGCCCAAACAAAAGGCCCACACTCGGCGTCATCAAAAATCAAATCGGGGTCATAGGTAAAGATGACAAATCGACGCCTCATCCGAAACACTATGTAAGTGGCCAAAGCCTTGAAGCCAAAGCGTAGACAGGTGGCTGAAGCCCTGAAACTGAAGTGTAGGCAAGCAGCTGAAGCCCTGAGTTGAAACACTATTTAAATGGTTGAATCTCTGAAATCGAAGCACTATATAAAAAGTCAAAGAAGAAGTCAAAGCTCTCCGTCTCGAAACTCTTGACATCGAAGACCTCCAATACGAAGCTCCCTTTCACCGAAGCTCCCTTTGGCTGAAACATTTGCTATCTTTTAGAGGATCTGCATACAATCTTTAAGAATGATTGATGTAACGTTTGTAATAATGAATGTCATGATTGTCAACCTAAGGTATAGGATGGATAACCTATTGTCAATGTATTAAATGTATAGCCGACTGAGTGATGCGAGGTTTCGACCTAGGAGACAAGGCCACGTGGTTCTTATCTAACGACCACCACTCCTTCGAACCCTATAAATAAGCAATTCTTGTAGCATTTGAATCTAATGCAAATCTTTACACTTCAAATCACACCCAATTTTCTCTCTTGCTTATTCCATATTTATTTGCTTGAGTTTATATTATTCTACTTTGGTTGAGTTATGTGTGATTGTTAGTTAAATATGCAATCACCTTTGATCATATTATCGATACTCAAAACATTTTTGTCTCGCACCGTAGAGCTTCTCCCATGTCAATCAACTACATTCTTAACCGTTCGAATCTTCAGTCAAAACGTGTTGAAATTTTCTTACGTGAACGCGAGTGGACCCGACATCTATTGTTCATGTGACCATTACAGAAAATGGGGTCAACAAATTAACGTCGTCTATGGGAAACGCCACTACAACCACAAATATTCCCGTTAAAAAAACTTATCGAAATATTTATTTGGCTTCCCCCCTGAAAAATGATTTGCTCTTAAAAAAAGCAAGTGGAAGCCCGAAGAAAGAGAGTTAGAGTTGACTTCAGTACTAGATTGCTGATGTTTCTTGAAAAAATGAATATATTGAGATAGAAATTCATTTGTAAGACCCCTAAAGGTCTCCAACGAAAAATCCATAAATAAGAAGACCCACTGAAAATGGGGAAGCCACTAAAAAAGTGGATGAATAAGTAGACCCCTCGAAAAGGAAGAGGTCGCTGAATAAGTGGTCTTGAATAAGAAAACCCCCTAAAAGGGAGATCTTTGATGAAGAGGTTATTGGAAAACCATTTCACAAAGGGAAGGCCTTTGAAGAAGAGGCTATTCGAAGACCTTTTTACAGGGGGGGCTGGGGATTTGAAGAATAGGCCATAAAGGGAGCAACATTGAAGAAGGACGCATCTATCAAGTGAAAAGCAAAAATTTTCAAATTGAAGAGGAACAATGCAAAAGAAGAGAAAATGACTAAAAGCGTACAAAAATGTCAACTTAGGATTGAAGTGTAGATGTTTAGAAAATAAAAAGAGTTTGAATGCAAGTTATCAAGGTTATGATTAAAATAAAAGTCAAAATAAGAGGATTAAGACCCAAGCGTGAAATTACTAAAGGACTTGAAAACAATTTTCATATTTTGCCTATACACAAGCATGACCTTCCATATATTCATCATGTAAAGCCTCATCTTCTCCTATGCAACAGCCCTCATGGATGATCCATCTACCATGGAAAAACTATTGACATGGATAAGCCACTCACATGTAAAGAAGTAATCTACTTCAAATGGAGAGGTGAGAAGCAACCCATGGAGGCTCGCCTCAAATACCTTTAAAGATAAAGTTGAACATTATGGAAGAAACCTCTTTATGGATGAATCGTCCACCATGTAAGGAAGCATGAGTGCTTTGGAGAAGAGGTAGATCCCAAAAAGGACAACCTCCAAATTCTCCAAGGTTGACATCATATTCCTCCCATAGATGAAACTGAACACCATGGGAAAAGTCTTTGCATGGGTGAATCATCCATCATGCAGGGAAGCATGAGCGCCTTAGAGAAGAGGTGGATTCCAAAAGGGGCCACCTTTAAATCTTCCAAGGTTGACATCATATACTTCCGATGGATGAAGTTGAACACCATGGGAGAAGCCTCTACATGGATGAATCATCCACCATGAGAGAAGCATGAGCGCTTCAGAGAAGATGTGGATCCCAAAAGGGACCACCTCCAGATTCAGTAAGGTTGACATCATAAGTCTCCCATAGATAAAGTTGAACACCATGAGAGAAACCTCTGCATGGATGAACCATACACCATGTAGGAAAGTATGAGCGCCTCAGAAAAGGGGTGGATTCCAAAATGGACTCCCTCCAAATTCTCCAAAGTTGACATCATATGCTTCTCATGAATGAAGCTGAATAACATAGGAGAAGCCTCTGCATGGATGAACCATCCACCATGTAGGGAAGCATGAACGCCTCAGAGAAAAGGTGGATTCTAAAAGGGACTACCTCTGATTCTCTAAAGTTGACATCATAAGCCTCCCATGGATGAAGATGATCATCATAGGAAAAGCCTCTAAATGGATGAATTATCCACCATGTAGGGAAGCATGAGCATCTAGGGAAAAAGGGTAGATCACAAAAGGAACCACATCTAAATTCTTTAAGGTTGACATCATAAGCCTCCCATGGATGAAACTGATCATCGTGAGAGAAGCCTCTACATGGATGAGCTATCCACAATGTAGGAGCATGAGCATTTAGGAAAAGAGATGGATCTCAAAAAGGGATCACCTTCAAATTCTCCAAGGTTAACATCATATGCCTCTCATGGATAAGACTAAACACCATGGGTGAAGCCTATGTATGGATGAATCATTCACTATGCAGGAAAATGTGAGTACGTCTGAAGAGAGAGTAAAAAATGAGCTTACATTCAAATCTCTGAAGATGGCCTTACTATTCATCTCTACTTCAGCATATACGTCAAATTCCAACAAACTAAAGCATAACTTCAGCACTTAAAGCCTCGTCTATGCATTAAATTCCAGCCAAATTAAAGCATCATTTCAGTCTCTTGAAAACAATTCAACATTCAAATTAAGGCTTCTACAAAAATTAAAGGTTTTCCATAAAAGTGTAATAGCAAGCGAAACCACCAAGTCAAGCAAAGGACAAGCCATATTAGAATATTCCTTCCTAAAATAAAAAGTTCATTGATGGAATAAATAATCATACATAAATTTGGGAAACTAATGTTGTGCCTCAAAACTAAGGCTCAAGAAGCTCACACCTCAAAATTGAGGCTCAAGAAAAAGCCCAAACAAAAGGCCCACACTCCATGTCATCAAAAATCAAACCGAGATGACGAATCGACGCCTCATTCGAAGCACTGTGTAAGTGGCCGAAGTCCTGAAGCCGAAGCGTAGGCAGGTGGCTAAGCCTAAGCCAAAATTCTATCTAAGTGGCTGAAGCTCTGAAGTCGAAGCATTATATAAGAAGTCAAAGAGAAACTGAAGCTCTCTGTCCCGAAGTTCTGACACTGAAGACCTCCAATACGAAGCTCCCTTTGGACAAAGCCTTCGCTTCCATTCGAAGCTCCATTTGGCTGAAGCCCTTGTTGTCTTTTAGAGGATCTGCAGGCAATCTTTAGGAATAATTGATGTAACGTTTGTAATAATGAATGTCATGATTGTCAGCCAGGGTATAGGGTGGTTAACCCATTGTCAATGTATTAAATACATACCAGACTCGGTGTTACGAGGCTTCGACCTAGGAGATGAGACCACATGGTTCTTATTCAATGGCTAGCACTTCGACCAGTACTCTATAAATAAGCAATTCTTCTAACATCTGAATCTAATACAACTCTTCACACTTTAAACCACACCCGATCTTCTCTCTTGCTTATTTCATATTTATTTGCTTGAGTTTGATTATTTTCACTTTGCTTGAGTTGTTTGTGATTGTTAATTAAATATGCAATCACCTTTGATTATATTGTTGGTACTCGAATATTGTTGTCTCGCGTCGTGGAGCAATGAGCATCTCCCACATCCATAAATGACATTCTTTTCCGTCCGAATTTCCGATCAAAACGTGTTGGAATTTGCTTGCGTGGACCATTACGAAAAACGTTGTCTACATAACAGAATTTGCAATGAACAAAGTCTTTGCGTTTTAAAATAAAAATGTACAAAAAAATCAACATTATAAAGGTGAAAACTCCCCTGGAAAAAAATTATACTACGATTTGCAACGGGATTTTGTTGAGGGACTTTTTTCTTGCAAATTATCTATGTCTTCGAGAAAAAAATTAGAAACAAAATTTACAGCAGAGTTTTGAAATCTAATGTACCATCAAAAATTTCATTAATGTCAAGAAGAATATCCTCGCTAGTTACAAAATGGAAGTCAAATTGCAAACTCTGAACCACACGGGAGGGAATCGCTTCCAACCACCTCAACCTCAAGCGCATTTTCTTTTTCAATGACCAATCCATCGCGAATAACATTTGCTTCAGCATCATCAACCGAAAGAAAGCACCATATGCTCTTATTTTGTGCCGCCACAACTACTCTCAAATGATCCCGGATGACATCCCCTATTTGTATAATACCCTTCTCGACTCGCAGCTAGTGCTACATCTATTTTCAATTTGAAGTTGACGAGGGTTCGCATAAGGCACCACCTTTACTAGCCAAATGCACTAGGAAGTCAACACCATCTAGGGCCGAACTCGCGGTTAGGCCCGTGAGATGGCGGCTGCCTCAAGTCCAAAATTTTTGGAGGCCAAAAAAAAATAAAATCATTGTGCCCTTATAAATAAAATTTTAATTATTGTAATAATGTATAGAAGAAAAATGATATACTAAGCATCGATACTTTACTAAATACTGATAACATGTCACATAAATTAATCTGTGATTAAGTTGATGAAAAGTCCCAAGAATTAAAGAGTTGTCAACCTTTTACAGGAAATGCTTCACAAATTTTTTTTTTATTTTTTTTTTCACCCTTCGGGCATAGTTCAGTGGTGCAAAGGACAATAGTGAGATAGTCTCAGTAAACTGGCAGCTAAAGTGTGAGGGTTCGATTTCTGCCTCTAACAAGGTTTGGAATTGGACTCTTTATGGGCATCAGTATAGTAGCTCTTGTATCCTAACTTGTCGAGACATATCCCTCAATTTAACTCCTCCACGATGCTCTAGGGGCATGGTAGTGGGATGCCCTCAAGGTTGGGGTCCAACTTTTTTTTTTTTACTTCACAGTTTTTCTCTTAAGAGTCTGTTTGGTAACAATTAAAATCCAATGAAAATTGAAAATATGACCGTTATTGGATCTCACCCATCTAATAAAAATCAACAATAACGATTAATTTTTCAATTTTAATCCGATTTTACTCTCTACCAAACCACCAAAAAAGCCACCTAACGCAGCACCCGTAGAAATCCTGACATTTATTTCCTGTGCAAGGAGAATAACTCTTTTAATTATGTCCCAAATCAAAGCATTATGCCTTCTTTTACTTTTCATTTAAAAAACAGGACCTTCCCAAACAATGTAAAAAGTTATTTCAACCCTCGTAGCCTTTTATGGTGTAAGTGAATAAACATAGAGCCAAACAGATCGCAAGAATTCTCCCATTACGCTTTGTCGTAGTAAAAAAAATTGACAATCATGTAAAGAAGATTTAAAACGTAAATTTCAAGAAAATCCCACTGAGTTTAATCACTTGCGACTTTTTGAGCAAAGCTCTTCTAAATGAATTAAAACAAGGAAACTTAGTCTCTTTTGTCGGCCGTTTGTTTTTGTTTTGCTCTTTTAATATTCGAAAATTTTGTAGCTTTGGTTAAATAAAATTTTAGATTAATCCCGACTTACAGATAAAATTAAATCTCATCACATTATCCGTTGGTAAACTATTATGTACACGTAACAAAATCGAAAAATCATATAGATCCCATGTAATATATAAATTAATAATCCTTATGATTAAACTATGACGTCTTCCTAAAATATGATTATATTGTTTATTTTTTCTTGAAATTGATTGTCATTAGATCTCATCCCTAACATTTTTTAACACGATAATGAGTTTTGTTGTGGTTTTCTAATACCGCAACAAGAGCGTCAATGTTGATTGTTGATTTCTTTACACCTTTGAGTTTTTTCTTGGTTAAATATTGTAAAATGGAATAATATAGTACAATGTACAATCTATTTTTGGAAAATATAAGTAGATTCATGAATTTTAATTCGTAGAGAATTGTTAGTTCAAAAAACTAAATGCCAATATAAATTATTATTTTTAAAAAAAATAAGGAATACATTGATAAATCAATAAGTTATTAATTAATCAGTACATTAATAAAATATTAATTTATTTATATTTAACATTCACTAAATCAATAGATTTTCCTTTGTCCCAAGGCTATTATTTATAGAGGTTTAATTGTATTACATTAACTCAATTCTTTTTAAAATAGATGGAAATTAACCTCTCGTGCAAGTCGAAGATAGAAAAATTGTATTATTAGCTTTTAATTTATAACTCGAATAACTAGTTGGTTACAAATCTCTAAAAACGAGAAACGAACTTCATACATCTGGAAAAATGAGCTAGACGGTCTTAACTTTTTATTATAACTGCACAATAATTCTCGACAATAGAAGTTGATTTATACTCATTACGTTGACATATTTCCTAAAGAAACTTGTATCCTTTCAAAATTTTAAGATCGTGTTCACTTTGAAATCAAATGTATCTTCATGAAATTGGACTTTGATGCGTTTATGTGATGGTTTGACAAAAAGTTGCTCGTTTATACAAGTTGAAGACCAGTTTGCTATTACAACATCGAGTCCCACCAAATTTTGTCATTATTGATTTTTTGTTCTTACACATCTCACTTGAGCTTAAACATCTTTCGGCCAACTCGATCGTCAAATTTGTCATCTCAGACCCTCTCATTGTTGGACATTAGTTTGACCTTTTAGACGTTGCATTATTTGTTGCTTAAGGTTGGCCCAATTATTGACTTTAATCATTATGTCCCTGTTTGATACACATTAAAATTCTCATTCTCATTCTTCTACTCAGTTTTAATCACACTTTCTTCAATAAAATAATATTTTTTTATCATGAATAACTTTTCTTTCTCTTTCAACCACACATTCTACATCAATCTACTATTTCAGAATACATTCTTCCAAAATAATATGGCTCAAACACACCCTATGTCAATTCAAACAATTTAAATATGTGTCATTTCTTAGATATACAAGTTGAGTATAAAAAATTAAAAATAAAAAATGTGACAAAGTGAAGGCTAAGAAACTGGGGAAGATCGCAGATTATCTTGTTGGGTCCCTAAGAATGATAGATGGCACCAAATTGATCGTTACCCTCCATCTAAATTATAGTCATAGTTAACAATATAATATACTTAATCTAGTGCATAATAATCTATTTTTTAACAACTTGTACCATGCACATTTATTTTCTCTAATATAGAATTGAATAGTCCCATGTAATTGAACCAAATTAGATTCGTCTCATCTTCTCGAATCTCGACTTTACTTTTAAATGTAAAAATCTAATGAAATCTACAAATTATAAAATGTAAAATGCTATTTGTACATCGTGGGCCCCCTCTGTTCAACAGGGTGTCAACCTTGGTGTACAAATAACACAGTCTTTATAAAAATAGTTTTTATTTTGTTTCTATTGTAGATCGAATCGATCCATTTGATACATACAAGTTGATTTCCTCCGCCCCTAGTATGTAAAATTTTCGTGAAACCAGTTACTTTTCACCGAGGAAATATAGACCGCTAATAAATCGCTCCAAAAGTTGACAAACAAGCCAACCAATTAAAATTGCCTACTTGAAAAGAATTTTTTTTGTAAGTATATGTTGAATTAAATTTTAAATTACAACCATCAATAATGTATGAGGTAAAGTGAGGATAAGACTAATGAGGACATGTTTGTCCATATCATATGACAGATCTTTTGAAGATAAATCTTGATTTGTAAGTTGAATATTGGATAAAGTTATTTTATCATTGAATAATAAAATGGTTATTGTTCTAATGGCCCCTCAACTTTGCACTTAAATGATCAAATGTTAATTTGTTTTAGACTTACCATTGAACTTAATAAAATATTTCATTTAAATATGGGGTTTGGCATCCCTTTTTTTAATTGAACATCTTTCATGTCTGTGTTCCAACTTATAGGATTTAACTGAAAATCCTACAGTTTGACGCGAAGAAGTAAGATTTTCAGTTAAAAATAGACGTTAAATTGAATTAGCAATTCGAATGAAAATATTATGTAAACTTTAATGATGAGCCTAAAATAAATCAAAATTCAATAGTCAATGTGGCATTAAGTGCAAACTTTGATGAGTAAATAAAAGAGAACTGATAGACAAGAGAGATAAAGAGAGAATGAATTACGTGGAAAATAAAAATCATCCCTCCGTAAATAAAATATTTTTCTTATTTTCGAGAAAAATACAATCACGTGAATAAAAGTTAGAAAACATTTTCTATAAAACCGGAGTTGATAGCAAACTCCATAATCCGGGTCGGAGAGCTGGCAGGCTCCAAGGCAACACGAAACCGGATCCCATTTGAAGGCCCCAGGTTGGTGGTCTCATGCTAAGGCCCATCCGCAACACAGGTGACGATCCAATCGTAGGAGGGGATCAAACTAGGTGTACATTTTTTACAGTCCCCTCACTATTGTACACGGGACTTTATCCCGTGGGAAAACTTCATCCAATATTCGACTTACATACACACCGGATCTGTTTGGTACACATTCACGTACAGAACTACTATCATATGTATACTACAATGGATTGCTTGCTGGCCGGCTTTCGAATATAAACTGGTTTTTGACCGTGGTTAATTGGCTTACTTAACCATGGTATTTGCTAAATGGCTCGCCTAATATCCGTACGCAGAGTAGGCAGCAATAAAAAGTCGGGGGTGGATGGATTTCTATGATAGTTGAGACTTGTTTGTCAAATTTGAGTTATAGTCCTTGTCAAAATTACTTCAGATAAATTGTGCTTGGAGTCCTTCACCTTTCCTAAGTGAGATATCCAGGTCCTCATCAACTTGACGGTTAGAAAATCAAATTCTATATTCAAATAACTATTGTAGCCTTATTTGGAATTAAACAAAAAATAAAGTAAATGACAATGAAAATACGAATAGAAAAATAAAATTTAAACTGCAAAATGGGAAGCACAAACCCATTCACAACTGTCTATCTGTGAACTGCTTCTGTACATGTAGCATGATTGTATATAAAAAATATTTATGAAACTTTGATTGAAATTTGTGACAATTTTAGATGCAACTTGGATTGGATTTGATGGGGGTGGATTTTAAAGTGATAGCAACTTGTAGTGGATCATGACTTCTTGTGGCTACGATTAGGACTAGCAATTATTGGCAACCAGATACATACCCCTCTTGATAACTCTCATCTGATTAAAATAATGTTTTGAATAGAGATTTTTAAGAGAATGTGTGATTAAAAAATAAGTGAAAATTTTGAATTTACGATGTAAATATGTGGTTGAAACTTGACTTTGTAATAAATAGTTAAACGGATAATTTCCGTAGTGAAAACTATGTGCACACAAGTTAAGGTTTGTGATCTGAATGTCACTCTTAACAAAAGTTGACGGCTCAATCTTAAAAAAGCCAATTATTTAATGCAAAGCTTAATTTTTTCTTATAATAAATGATTTACTTTGAAATGTATCTATCTAGATTTTTTTTTAAAGTTTATATTTAAATCTCTTCATGATTACGGGTGTCACTGAAATTCAATACGATGTTTTTAAATTTCCATTAAAAAAAAAAATTCTAGTAGCCACTGACCTTACAAACATGTTATTAATATGTGATTTCATCGCGCGCTATTTGAAAGCTTAATGGACTTGGTTACTTGATTTATAGAAACTTCACACGTGGCATGCTTATTTGACGTTAGTATGCGTCGTGTCGTCAAAATCGAAAGTGATGCGAGCTTTCAAAAGTGGAGTGACAAGTGTAACAATATTTTGATAAGTCCGATACCTTTTCGAAAAGGACAATTCCATTTGTACCGAATTTTTTGTACCGAAAATGTTACACACTCTCGCATGCGTGGAGGTCTCAAATGTGTGGTTCTCACACCCTAATGTGAGTGTAAGTAAAAGATTAGATAAAAAAGTAGATGTATATGTAGCATTGTCTATTCGAAAAACGTTTTTAAGTTCAACGACAACTTATAAATATTTTGAAGAATTTAGTGACTATTCAAAAAACTTTTAAAGTTGAATAGAAACTAGGAAATATTTGAGAAAGTTTGGTTCAAACTAAGATATTTAACCTTCAATATGGAGTTGGATATGATGTTTATGGTCCTTACGGACATAGTCGTTTCCTAAAATAGAGGGGTTCTTTTAAGGCAATTGACACAAAACCCTCTTCACATTTGTCTCTATTGTAGAATACTCATATTTCCTTTCATATTGGTGAAACATCTACTACCATCTAATTTCATTAGTTTAGGCACATCTACTTAAAAGGGCAAACTTGAAAAGGGATAATTGCAGCTGTGTTTCGCAACATTTATTTGTATCACTTACAACCCCAAACCTTTCATTTCATTACAGCAGAATGATAAATTGAAGGAATTCGTCAATTCGACCGTTAGTTGACCAAAATTTTTTTTTTTGACATTTTTTACCAATTTTGATTAGTTTAAAAGGGCAAAATTGTAACTTACAATCTCCACGTAAAATAATTAAATAATAAAATGAGAGAGAGATAGAGAGGAATTAATTTTTCATCTTCTACTCCCCCAAATCTCTCACCTGCGCCACCGCCTGTGCTCACCTGAATCTGGGTTTGCATCCCGATGTTGCAACACCAATGCACTCTCTTTAATTGTGTTTAACTGAGAGTATAATAAGAATGATGTTATTTAGTCTCAGTCTATGTAGCATTAAATGATGTGTTAAATGAAATAAGTTATTTAATTGTACATTTCTTTTAACCTGTCGTTTAATATTGTATTAGAGCTACATAAATTGGGGTTATAATTCTAGTGGTGTTAAATAACATTATTCATATAATAATAGTGAAATGAAAGTCCATTCTTAATTTTTCTTTTACAACGTCTGAGATTGATGAACAAAAAAAATAAAATGAAAGATTTGGGATCCTGCAACGCTATTTGGGAAAGTTTGTGATCCACAACACTTTTTGGAAAAGTTTGGGATCCCAAATATAATTTATCGTGCCTATTTTGTGAAAGGTGCCAATTAAAAGGGTTGTGGGTATATCCAATTTTAGAAAGATAGAGGACTGAATATACAATTTTCCCTATTTCAAATTTACCTAATTTGTAATTTTTAATACCTCCTATATATTGGGTGTGTTATTTCCCTAAATGAAAACGATCTTATGCAAATAAAAATATTCGTTATTTTTTTCTAAATGAAAAAAAGTTAATTTCAGCAACAAAAAAAAAGTTCCTGAAAAATGAAAAAAGGTTTTAACATTCTTTAAACTACAAATGATGTTTTCATCTAAATTGAAACTGAGAAATGAGAAAAAAAAATATAGAATTTATTCTCTTTGCAGTTTTATCCCGTTTTCTATTTTCGATTTTTCAAAGTAGTGAAAACATGTTTACTTACCTATTTTTAAAAACGAGTTTCCAATTTACAAAGAAAATCGGAAACGTCAACAATATCGTTTTGAGTGTTTTCACTTAAAATCAAGTCAAAATTTTCAAAACGCGTTTTTGGTTGTTTTCGGTTAAGCCACCGATAATCACTGTCATCGCCGCATGCATACAACACCTGCACCACACCGCCACCGCCCACTGACAAAACCACCGTCGACGACGTCACAACCACATAGCAAAAGAAGCCGGCAACGCTACAACCCAAAATCACCACAGTAGAAGAAGTCGACGCCACAACGCCACAAAACCAAAACCACCGCCACAGCCACAACGCCAACTCGAGACGACACCGACCCAAAAACACCACACACCATTTTGTACTAGCCACAACAACCTCGCCACTGACACAAAACCACCACACACCATCATAGCGAGACAAGAGATAGAGGGGAAGAGAGAACAAGTTTTGGGTGTTTTCGTTTTTTTAAAATAAATTTTCAAAATGATAAAAAGAACACATTTTCAACAATTTCAAAATAGACACTTAAAATACAAAACCAAAAATGAACTCAAAACTCAAAACAAAAAAAAATGAAACACGAAGAGAACGGCATCTAAATATTTCAACAAGTGAGAATGGATTTCAATTATTGTTTTTTGTTTTTCGAGGCAGAAGTGGATGGAACAGTATATCAATCATTGAGCCTTTGATCTCGGGCCCATTTAAGCCCCATTTCTTTCGTATAATGTATTTTTGAATAGTAGATTGGTGAAGATTGCGTGGTTAAAATGTTTGATTGAAAAGAAATGAAAGAACAATGTATTTTGAAAAATGGGAATCAAACATTTGTACGTGGATTTCAGATATTTTTTTATAGGACTTAAAAAGTTACTTTTCATTAAAGTTAAGTTTAAGAAAAAATTAAAAATTACTTCATAAAATATGCATGCGTTTGTCTATTTAAACAAGTTTTTGAACAGTAATTTTTTGGAGAAAATATGACTTGAATTTACATGCAAAATATTGTATTATTAAAATGTGACTAAAAATGAGATTTATGTAAACACTTCTGTTTGGCAATAAAGAATACTTTATAAGATGCCACGTGTCAAATTTGTTGTCACGTGATGTGAACTATCGCAGTCAAGTAGGTGGACGTGTTTTGTGGCGTTTTCGGAGGCCGTCGACAGACTCGACACGGAGGGGACTTGAAAGCGATACCAGTTTGGTTATGGCTATGGATATGGATTAGTGTGGGAATTATTGGATTTGGGTCTTAAATCTTAATTACACCTAAAACTGTTTGTTCTGAATTTCTGGTTGTAAATAAGTTATATTCATTTAAAACTATATTTGAGAGACCCTCTCGAGTAACAAAAATTCGCTTTAGCCAAGGAATATCTTAAATTATTGACTAGAAATGAATTTTTAAAAATCCACTCATAATATTAAACTATTTAATGAATCGCACACTTTAAAGATAGTCCAAAAATTGAGTGGAGGTGATTAAGTAATTGATGTCGACGAATCCTTTTTCGATAAAACAAGCATTATCGCTTGAAGTCTTCAAAAAGAAGAGTCACATACAATAACTCCTTTGGGGGTAGTCGAGTTTGTGGAACAAGTGAACGCAGAGATCGAAGGTCACGAGTTTGAATCTCACGCCAACACTTAATCGGTTAGAGCGATTTTAGACATGCTGTAGCAAATCAAGTATCGTCGGTCTAATCAAATCTTTTTGTTGTTTGATTTAGAGAAGCTGACGCGAAATAATTAGAAAGAGAGATACAAGTATGATTTAGGGCTCACTGTTTTTATTTTTATGTTTTTTTAATTAAAACATAAAAGTGAAACATTGGATAAGACCCCCAGTGCCTTGCGGGCCAGGAGCCCAATAATTTGGGTTTTATTGGGCAGATTCCTTTGAAACGGTAAGATCCGGCTTTGATGCCATTTATTTAAGTGGAAATTACGTTTTTGGATATATACATTTTGAAATTGTAGATTGATTGAGGATATGTGGTTAAAAAAATAAAAATTGGATTTCGTGTAATTCTATTGAAAAATATGTAGTTGAAAAGAAGAGAAGAAAAAATATATTTTTAAAAAAATAGGATCAAACAAGGGTTTATATATAAAGTATCAATATTCATATAATAATGACTTGAAATAGTAGAATTAAAAAAGGTAAAATTCTCTCGAAAAATTCTTGGTGTACCTAATATATGTTATGGGCACCCATATGTACATATATGATGTAGGCCTCATCTACTGTGAGAGTTATGAACACTCTATGTACATATATTATGTACATCAAGAACATCCCAAATCTCTCGTATCCCACCATTCACACCCAATTGGTTGCTTTCCATTTCCTCGATCCCCCTTTCAAGCATTGTGCATATCCCAATATTCAATAACTTCAGCCATCATTTCCATCCTAATCTTCAAAAAGCTCACCTAGAGTCTTTAAATTTTTTGGTTATTATCACTTTGTAATCGAAACCTTAACCCTAATTCCAAAATTTCAATTTCAAGTCTTTTGTGTTTTGTTTTGAACATCATAACACTTTGAACAAGGACACGTTGACTCCAATAAAGAATCAACTGTATGAAAATCCCAATATGTCGTCTTATATGTCTGGCCAGCAACAAAGCTTCGCTGGTGGATAATTATTCATATGGTGGAAAGAAAGCAGGCTCGAAGATTCTAGTAATTCTCTTGCCTCCTTAATACCTCAACGATGAAAAGTTTCATTCAATAGGGTGCACAGACCCTATTGGATACTATTAACCATAGGCAAATGCATTTCTTTTTTGTTTAACTTCTTTTATACGTATGATATGTTACATGAACGTGAAATCTGTTGTGAACAAACTAAGTGAATTTTTGAATTCTACTGCAGCTCATGCAGTACAAAAAACACGCTATTCAGGTTTGGCCACGTCAGCTTCTGCATCAATTATGTCAAGATTTTCCTGTACTTGGAGCATTATTGATAGAAGTCGAAGATTTAATGCATACATGATAGGAACACATAGATTAAAAGAGTAAATCATCTATTCTGATATTTCATAATCATATACGAGCAGTCACCATTGCAGGTTTGTTTAGCTCCTATTTAACCAGAAGTTACAAGAAATGCTAGAAGGATTCACTTGGCCACTCAGTCATACAAGTGTGGCAACTCAGGCAAGGCAAAGCAAAGCATATTGAGGACTATGAGATGGATACTGGGCCTCGTTTCAAGGAGGGTTAGGAAGGCGAGGAATGTGAAGTTCGTTTAAGAATGACGTTTAAGATGTTAATTGATGTCTGATCTTGCACTGATGTGATTGTATTACAAAACTATGCGTTCCTGATTTTGTAATGAACCAAATATGCTCAATGTATATTCTTTGCCTTGCTACCTTCCAAACTTGAAGACGAAGATGACCGATGCTTGTAACTCCATAATAACATCTCTCTTCTCCAGTAGCTATTTTGCTCCATTTTTTGGGATCAGCCATAGAAAGCTAGTCAGTAAATTACTGAAAAGTTGCCCAAAATATTTTCCAACTTCATCAAGGCATCAACCATTTCTCGATGGCCCTTTTCTGGATATGGACATCATGAACTTCTTGGAGAACTGCTCGCATTCGCAGAATTTTCCAAACTTCCGATGCCTGGTCGAGTAGTTTAAATATGATTAGTTTATATTTATTGATAACAAGGTACATTAAATAAATAATGTTTTGTATTAAAAAATATCAATATTTTCAATAAGGAAATTGACTTATAATTTGAGACAAACGAAAAAAAAAAATTCAAACATATCTTTATGGGATAAAGAGTGTATTTTTTATGGTTTTCACTTCACGTGGCTATTAAAATTTATGTAAACATCGACTTTTTGTTTATTAATATTAATGCATGTTTGAAGTTAATATTGAATATTATTAAGGGTGTATCTGGTAAAAATTTTAAGCATAATTCAGACCATTTATGCACTATTTAACCGAAATGTTTGACTGTGTTGTCTCATGGCGGGGCCCTGTTAAGGGATATAATCTCACATCGAATAAAGATGTAGACACAGACCAATTAATAAAGATCTTGGATTACTCCTCTTAATAAGGTTGACCTTCTAAGATGGACCTCCAAATCTTAATATGGTATCAGAGCCTATTATGTTCCAACGAACGATTCGATCCAGTTAAAACTCCAAAAGTGAGCAGGTAGATTTCAAGATTGGTCTGCTTAAACGAGCCACCATCTTGCGGGGGCGTGTTAAGGGATATAATCCCACATCGAATAAAGATGTAGACACAGACCAATTAATAAAGATCTTGGGTTACTCTTCTTAATAAGGTTGACCTTTTAAGATGGACCCCCATAGATGGACCCCCAAATCTTAACAGGCCCAAGGTGTGGAAAAAAAAGGTACACAAATCGATTTTTTGGTTTAAAAAATTGTTACCAGACAAGCCTTAAATACAATAAACAAAAATTAATTAATTTTTCTCAACTCATACTGTCCAATACTATACATTTTTCATTTAACAAACACGTCACAACAATTTCTTTGGCTATAGTTTCACCAGCAAACTAGAGTAGATTTATTGCTATGTGGCAGCCCACGTTTTACTTTTGGAATATTTATCTACAATCACTTTAGTTAACTAGTTAACGTTCATAGATAAGATACGATTTTTTTTTACTTTTAAATAAATGACGAAAGTCCTTGCTTATTTATTCTGCAAGATATTATTGTCAACAGAAAATAGTGTCGGTAATTATTTAAGTTAAAACATTATTGAACCAATTATACGAGAAAATAAGGGTAATCTCTACTTGCGATAATTATATTTCATTTTAGTGCTAATCTTTAATATGATTTTAATCGGGTGAGTATTATTTTATTTGATTTCAATCAAGTAAGTACACTTTTATTTCATTTCGATTAAGACAAATTTGTCCATTTTCAATAACAAAATCAATGATGCGACAATTAATAAATTATTGTCATCACACTTTATCTTTAGTAGCTAACGTGAAATATATACATATTCAGTGAAATAAATGACGAACTTCGTTTGTTGATTACCGATTCATCAATTTTCATTAGTGAGGTGATGGATTTGAATGAAGTTACCCGACTAAAATCAAATTAAAATATAGTTGTTCGGTTGATCAAAATTGAAATATGAGTACTTAGTTGACGCTATAGTTACTACGACTACCCTACTATTCTCAATTTACACGTCTATTTTTAGGGCTGGAAATATGATTACTTAGTTGACACTATAGTTACTACGACTACCCTACTCTTCTCTATTTACATGTCCATTTTGAGGCCCGGATAAAACTCTCGGAGTGAATCGAACCAAGCCAATCTGAACCGAACTGAACTAAATCGAACCGAACGATTCTTTTTAAGTCAAATACTCGAACGAGTATTTGAATTGAGAACCGACGGGTTCGATTCGGTTCTCGGTTCTAGACCAAGTACCGAAAAATCGAATCTCCTTATTTTTTTTTATTTTTTTATTGTAAATAAGTCAAATTATTTTATTTTTTAAAATAAATTGCTAAATAATTAATTTAGTACAAACTCAAAATATGATTATTAATATTTTTAATTTCGAGCCAAACTCAAGTTAATCAAATTGACCTAAATTTTACTCAAACGTCTTATCCTACAGTAGTATCGTTTCTACCGTTCTATTATTGTAAATTGGCCATCTTCTCCTTCATGTGTTTTTAATAGTCAAATTTATGAAGAACACAATAAAGAGATGTGCAAAAGATATAACGAGATTGAACTAGTTATATTGTAAGAGTTAAGATTGCATATGTCATAATCGAATTAATGTAGCGTTGTTGTAATATAAAAAAATTTAATTATTGTACGGAATCTCGGAACCTTAATTGAACTGAACCGAATGGAACCAAACTCGAACGGTTCTGTAATTAAATTTAAACCCGACGATTCCATTTACTAAATACCCAAAAATTTTGAGTTTGGTTCGATTCTCTTTAGAATCGAATAGAATCAGACCATATCCATCGAGAACCGAATTGAATCGGATCATATCCATCGAATCAGACCATGTCCAACCATATCTAATTTCTTTTATTAAACCTTAAAAGTTTGAGTGCAATGATGTTTTTCTATGGATCTGTGCAAATGTCTGATGTTGTGAAAGACAAGTATGGCTAATTTCTTTTATTTAAACCTTAAAAGTTTGAGTGCAATGATTTTTTTTCTATGGATCTGTGTCAATGTCTGATGTTGTGATATACAAGTACCTTTCATGTTCCTTTTAAGCTCATTTGTTGTAACTTGCGAGTGGTAGTTGAAGATTGCACCAACCCCCAACGTGGATTCACTGCTAGAAAAATTCTACTTAAAATTATTTATTATGTGATTGCTCGATTGCATTGGTTGGTTTTATAGTCACCGTTTATAGTCACCGTAATACTGGCTCACACTATAATGAATCTGGCAGGAAGGTCGTAAATTATTTTTAAAATGTTTAATAATAAACAGTAATTATATTTTAAAATAATTTGAAGTTTGTTATAGCAATCATGATACACGTACACTATTTTTTTACATCATGACACGACAATTTTCTTGTAAGGTCATTTAGTGTTAGATTTAATAAAAAAAACTCGGAAAAACTAAAAAAATAAATAAAAAATTGTGGGGTCATTTGACCCCACATGACCCCATGTGGGTCCATCCCTGGATGTAACGGATTATAATCAATTTGTAAATGTAGCCAAACAAAGGCTAAAATTCTTTCACATAGTATAAGTTTTGGGCTGCCATCGAAACCAACTTTGTTTGTGTTACGGTTCAAATCAGACCCGCCACTTCACCCTCCACGTGCCGCCAAGCTTGACCCTGGCCACGCCACGTGTTTATCGAAGTGATTAAGCGTAGGACGAACCGATTGCATTAACCGAAGTGACTACACCTGGGGCGAACATCTGCGACACCGCGGATGCAAAG
>CAIGRQ010028509.1:0-11924 GCA_903798375.1 Fraxinus sp. D2006-0159 | reverse complement strand
TTTTATTAGTTACACTATATTTTAATTATGCTTAAAATTTTCAATATTTGCTCAATATAGCCCTTACATTCCTAACTTTTTAAAAGTAATCTTATCTTCAATTTTTCATTAATTAGAAATCTGGTCCATGATAACATTTTTCGTACAATAAAGGTGCTGGTTGGAGCACAAAAATGATTCATTTGTCCATCATATTTTAAAAAAATAATAAATGCAAACATACGAAAAAGTATATTTTTCTTATTTCAAAGCACACAAACAGAAAATTATAACAAAAATTCATCACAAAGACGAGATTTTTTAATTAACGAAAGATTAAAGATAAGAACTCGACAAAATAGGTTAAAGATATAAATATTACAATGAGTAAAATTTGAGGACCTTAAATGTATTTAAAAATGGCACAACAAAGAGAAAATATAATGGCTATATAATTACCCTTTCAAAATACTTTAACAAATGACAAAACTGTCCCTAAAACAACTCCCTAAAATCCATCTGATTACATAAACTTTTTCTGTCATTTGGTGGATTGGACCAAACAGCAACGATAATTTGATTACACGGGGTCATTTGGTGTGTCATTTCATTATCGATTAATCGTCTCCCAGTCAGAGAAAATGACCGAACCCAATTAAATAAAACCGGCTCTCACGTGGCCCGTGGACCCGAACAGAGGAGTGGTCACACTCAGCCCTCAGTATTTATGCCCATAAACGCGCCACGAATTTGAGACTGACGTTCAAACTAATGATTTAATAAATGGTGGCGACATCAAGTCGAAAAGATAAACGATCAAAGGTCACTTAGTTTGGCAGTTCTCGACTATTTTCAATGGTATTTAAAATCTTATTATGAGTCTTAGCTCATCCCTAGACGACTTCGTGTCTCTTTATAAGATTGTATGTGTATGGTTGCTAAAATTTTCAGCAACACTAAAAGTGTTAAATGGGATGAGCCGACTCACCTCAACAAAGTCAGGCTCTATTCACCCCACAAGTTCGTCTCTTGATGTGGCAAGCCGAGCCAACTCATGAGCCTAAGGCGAGTAGCTTGTGAGCTTATGAGTGTCTTGCACAAGTGATTTAGCTGCTCTACTGACATCTCGCCCACATAGTACCCTTAAATATAATCCTGACTTGACATTGATTACCGAGTCAACAATTAGATGTACCAAGTTATAAAAGTACATGCTCTGATGTAGTTAACATCCAGCCATATATTCACAAATATATTGAGTACAATAATCAACTTGCTTATGAAAAGTAGAGTCTGCAAATTTCTTGTTTGTGCACCATTATTCAATGAAAATAAGTTTTGGAATAATGGATTTTTGAAGAATGTAGAGTTAAAAAGTAAGATAAATTATGGATTTTGTGCAAAATATTTTATTTAAAAAATTCGTTATTGAAAATGATTGATAAAAAAAAAGAAGTAATGAAATAATGGTAGACATACAGGGCTTAACGAACAATGAATGAAGAGTCAATATCATCACAAATGATTATGTAAAGTAGCTCCTTCAACTGGGATCTACATTCCACTACTTCTAACTTCTAGGTTAGATGCAACAATATTATTCTTGTAGATGTTACAATGGAAGATATGCAAATGTTCACAGATGAACATGAAACTTCAGGTTTAGAAATATTTCAGCACGCGAAAATGTGAACAAAGTATGCATGTATTACAAAACCATTCTGTTGAGAAAAGTGGATGAAGAACGAAAATAAAATCAGCAACAAGAAATCGTCAAAATGGAAAGTTTGAACACGATTTTGAATCACTGTCATCAATGATATTTGCTGTCAATGGGGTAAGTGCTTGAATGCTTTAATGACAAATAGTCTGTAGAGTAAGCAAACCTTAATCCAAGTTTAAAATCAAGCAAATAAAAGTTGGAAAAGAAACTTTGAAGAACAAAATAAAAAACTAGGTCTGATCTTTGATTTTGGATGTTAATGAATGAATTTGATGTTTGTGATATAATTTCAATCATGAAAACTACTCATGTATATAGAATTACAATCACCATGCACGAAAATATGCAAAACCCAAGCAAAAGTGGTGTTAAACCTTTAAAACGACACAAGAATTCAAAAACTCAACATGCGAAATTTTGACAAAATGACTACTGTAATGACAACAAAAGTTGGGCAACCGCACGACTTTAAGCATGGGCAGCCGCCCAAACTATTTTTCGGCCATTACTGTTGTTTTGTTTTTGTTTATTTTTCTCATGGTTAACTATGTTCACCACTTCCAAAATCACTCCTCATTGTTAATTTGAACAATATCCAACAATCCCTCATTTGTTCAAATGTAAAATGAGTACAAACTCAAGTTTAACGATGCTTATGCATAAAGTATGGATATCTTTCTATTTAAATCCAACCTTAGTATAAATCTCACAAAGTAATCATCAAAATCTTAGGTAACATGAAAGCTTTGAACATATTATTACTTGTGATGATATCGGTGAAATCATACACACAAGTATAAAGTATTCCAAGTTCCACACAATCTCACTTAGCGCTTTTATGGCCTTGAGCTTCTCCTATTCATGAGCTTTTAATAGAGAAACTCCAACTCTCTATTGAAACTGCACCATCTCGAAGTTTATATAGGTAAAGTTCTTGTAGTATCTTTGTCACTTTTAAAAATACTTGATCCACCAGTCTGAACTTTATTAAGAGTTATAAAAACTCAACCCTCATATTCGTGACAACCGACGCTTGTAACCTAGGATAGGGTTTTAAAAGAAAAAATAAGTGCCAAATCTGTCCACTTATTGAATGACTTGTTACCCTTTGAACTCGAAGTATGCTTAGTATAGTCAGGTAGGGTTGATGTCATTGGTGGATTTAATTATGGAGTTTTAACCATATCCTAGTAGTTATTCACATTAATTCCCTTGTGAGCAGTTTAGTAAGCGAATTGGATAAATTCTTATTCAACTTCATACAAGTGAAATAATTTCATCTTTGATTAATTTTCTCACATAGTCATGTCTTAAACTCACATGTCTAGACTTACAATTATACACTTCATTGTATGCTCTACCTAAAGCGGCTTGACTATCTCATAAGATGGATATAGAAGAACTATTCATTTCTCCCAATGAAATTTCGTATATTAAATCCCTAAGCTCTTCAGCTTCTTTTCCGATTTCAGCTAATACTACAAATTTGGATTCCATAGTTAAGTGAATAATAGATGTTTATTTCTTGGATTTCCAAGAGATCGCACCTCCTCCAACGATAAATATCCAACTTGAGGTTGATTTACTCTCACCAACACTAGATATCTAGCTAGTATCGGTAAATCCTTCTAATATTGTCGGAAACCTAGAATATTGGAGACATTGATCCTTGGTTTTCTTCACATAACCAAGAACCCTCCAAATAACCATCCAATGTTCTTTACTTAGATTGCTAGTAAATCGACTAAGTTTACTAATAGTAAATACTATACGGGTCTTGTGCATTGTACACCATATATTAAACTCCCAATAGTACTTGCATACTCAAGTTGTGCTATACCTCTTCCATCATTTTTTATAAGTTTCAAACTTGGATCAAATGGAGTATTAGCTTCTTTAATGTTCAAGTGCTTGAACTTATTAATCACATTTTCAACGTAATGTGATGGCTTAACATATAACTCACACTTGTTTCGGTGACTTTGATACCTAGTATGGTATCCACTTGGCCAAGATCTTTCATTTTAGATGTAGAAGGTAGAAACCTCTTTATTTCTTTTATAACTTGCATTTGATTGGTCACAATGAACATATCATCCACATATAAACAAATGAGCACAACATGATTATCATAGACTTTTGAATATAAACATTTATCAATACTTTTATGATTAAATCCAAAAAGACATTATTGCTAAGTCAAACTTTTCATTCCATTTCTTTGGTGCTTGTTTTTGTTTTAATCCTTATAAAGATTTTATTAGCTTGCATACTTTATCCTCATTTCCGGTTGTTCCATATAGAACTCTTCATCGTGATCCCTAATTAAAAATGTCATTTTAACATCCATTTGATGTATATGAAAATTATAGATTGAAACTAAAGCGAATATAATCCTAATTGATGTTATTCGTGCAACTGGTGCATACGTGTCAAAGTAATATATTCCTTTTTTGGTCAATATCCTTTAGCCACTAATCTAACTTTAAAGGTATTAAGAATACTGTTTGCATTGTAATTCCTTTTAAATACCCATTTGCAGCATATAGGTTTGGATGCAGGTGGTAAATCGAATAATTTTCAAGTGTTTGATATTATTGAATCAATCCAATCGTTTACTTCATCCTTCAAAAGGTGCCATCTCTAGATGTCATTACTTCTTGGTAAGTTTTATGATCGGTTTCCACTTGAAGAACATACGGAGTAGTTTTTGTGAAACTCTTCTCATTTCTCTCAACTAAATAGAAAGAAATAAGTTGAGAGTCTAATTCATCCGTTCCTAACACTTTCTCCTTTCGAGCTCTTTTGCTTCTGTGAAGTTAATTTGTTTCAACATTCTCACAAGGTTTTTCTACCGTGACCTTATAGAGCTAGTAATCTCCACTTGAGGTTCTCTTAAAGAATTATTATCTGAAAATAACACATTCTTAAAGAACTCTATTTCACGAGATTCAATAATAACATCGGTCTCTAAGTTTAATAAACGATATGTCTTACTATTTTGGGCATACCTACAAAAGCTCATTTGATCCCTTTAGGACTCAACTTAGTTCTTTTAGAATCCGTGTTCTTACTATAAGCAAGGCACCCCCACACTTTAAAATAACCAATGTTTATTTTTCTCTCTTTCCACAATTCATATGGAGAAACCTTAAATCTTTTAGAATGAATCCTATTAACTCTGTGACATGCACTTAATAAAGTTTTGCCCCATAAATTAATTGGAAACTTAGCACTTAATAACATAGCATTTATCATTTCAACTAGCATCTTACTCTTTCTTTCACTCAAATCATTTTGTTCGAGTGTTCTAGGTGCACTGCATCGATATATTATGTCATGTTGATCACAAAAAAAAAAAAAAAATTAAATTCACTAGAGAAATATTCACCTCCCCCATCACTTTTAAGAATTTTAATCTTTCTATTTAATTGATTTTCTACTTCGGCTTTGTACATCTTAAACATCTTAAATGTTTCATCATTATGTTTCAACAAGTAGATATAACAAAATTTAGAATGATCATCTATGAATGTTATGAAGTATCTATTACCTTCTCTAGTTAACATTCCATTTAATTCACATATATTTGAATGAATTAAGTCTAGCAAATTAGATTTCATTTCAACACTATGAAGAGGTTTCTTAATATTTTTAGACTTAATACATAATTCACATTTATTATATTCTATGTTTTTACATGAAATCATTTCGATTTTAACTATTATTTTTAAAGTAAAAAACCAACACATCCTATTTTATCATGCCATAAAGAAATAGACTCAACAACATATCTAAATTCTTAGTTTTATTGATATTATTGTCAATAATACAAAGTTTGATCATTCCATCACAGAATAGCATTTTCCAACAAATACACCATTATGGAAAAGTATAAGTTTGTCCGACTTATATGTAGACTTTACTTCCGAATTTTTCAACAAATCACCACTTACAAGATTTCTATTCATATCCAGTACATGTAATACATTTATTAATGTGATCTTCTTGCCAGATGTAAATTGTAAGTCTGTACTTCCTTTACCAACAACTTTTGATTGAACTCTATTTCTCATTTGAATATGTTCGTCATCCTCTTCTTGATATATTTTAAAAAGGGGTCTATCATAGTGCACATGTATGATGGCACAAGTATTATATCACCATCCTTGAATATTTCCATCGATTGAGTTCACAATGCTCACAGTAGCAATGATGTTGTCAATGGTGTTCACATCGCCTTCTTGCATTGGTTGTTTGCAATGTCTACAATCTGGAGCATAATGTCCAAGTTTGCCACACACATAACAAGAAACTTTGAATTCTTCTTGTTTTTGCAATTTTTGTTGGGGTTTGTGAATTTCCTCTGTTTGAAATTCTTATTGTATTTGTTTGGTTGATCCACGACATCATCTATTATGAGAATGTTCATTCCCATCTCGTTCCCTTGTCTCTTTCTCAATTTGAAGATATCTTTGAATTTTGTTCGAACAATAATCTTGGGAATTGTGAAAGATTTTCTTCATATAACTTTTCCACGAAGATGTCAATTTCGCAATGATTGCACCAACTTGAAAGGTTTCAAGAAGATTAATCTTCATGACCTTCATTTTATTGATAATGATTTGAAACTTAAGGACTTGTCCTAACAAAGGCAAGTTATCCAAAAACTCGAAATCAAAATACTTAGAAATAAGAAACTTTTTGGTACCTTCATCATCGGATTTTTATTTGGTTTCCAACATTCCCATATCTCCTTTGTCGATGTGTAATTTATGTAGGAATCATAGAGGCGATTAGAGAGAGCGTTCAGATTGTATCCTCTGCATATCAATTCATTTATTCTTTCTTCTTCCTTTTCGCCATTGTTTTATCAGTGTCATTTGGGGTTGGTTCTAGCAATGGCGCCAAGTATAGATCCAAGGTATAAAAGATCTTCAAAGTTGTAAGAAGAAACTTCAACTTGTCCTTCCATCTTGTAAAGTTCGACCCGTCGAATCTATCGAGTCCTACAAGGTTTAGATTCATCATCTTTATTGTAGCCATGGTTATTTGATTCTCCATATTCAAACTATCATTTGACATTGTTGAGAAAAGTAGATGAAGAACGAAAATAAAATCAACAATAAGAAATCACGAAAATGGAAGGTTTGAGATACGATTATGAATCGCTGTTCTAAAATGATATTTGTCACCACTGGGATAAGTGCTTGAAGGTTTCAATGACAAATAGTTTGTAAAAGTAAACAAATCTTGATCCAAGTTTGAATAAAGCAAACAAAACTTGAAAAATGTACTTTGAAGAACAATATAAAAAACTAGGTTTGATATTTGATTTTGGATGTTGATGAATGAATTTGAAAACCATCATATATATAGAATTATAATTACCATGTACAAAAATGTGTAAAAACCAAGCCAAAGGGTATAAAACCCTTCAAAATGATATTATAATTCAAAAATCCAACAGGCAAATTTTTGTACTGGACGACCGTTGAGTTCAACAAAATGCTCACTATAATTGCAACATAAGGCTGGGAATTATTTTACTAAGTTACTTTCTCTCTCATTTATCTCTTTATAATTAGTTAGAGATTATTTTGAATAAATTGATATCACTCATTTTTCCCTGAAAGTTTACAGTTGCAATGTATAAATTGATGAAGGTGATGATTGAAGAAAGTTTACACATGACGGGAAAACAAAGTTTACATGCCTCATGTTACACCTCGACATCGAGGCTCTAAGGCAATGTTCCACGTAGCAATCCACGTGGACAGAAAGTCAACAAAGATCCAGGTGGTTAAGATGCAAAGAAATTATGCAGTTACTGAGGCACTGCCTAAAGAGACGAAAAAAGAGTTGAAGCCCCCCACTCAGAAGACCAGCTCCAAGGCTCTTAGTTTATCTGAAGCTCATAAGCCGACGTTGTCTCTTGCAAAATATTAAAATATCTTTTATAATTGATTGATGTAACAGTTATAATAGAAGATGTCAGGGTGTCAGCCTATTGTGTAAGGCGACTGACCTCTTATCAATGTATTAATTGTACGAATAGACAATGATATGAAGCCTCAACTAAGGAGATGATGTCACGTGGTTCTGATATAACGGACACCACGCTAGCCAAGACAGTATAAATAGATGCACTTTATAACTTAGAAGAGGTTGGAAAAATTAGAGTTAGAATTATCATTTTCTCATATCTTGAACTCTAACAAATACTCTTACACACATTTGTATTTCATCTTTCATCATATACTTGGTAGAAGAATTACATAAGCAGATGATTTTATAATTTACAATACTTTCTTGTTTTCTATCATTCCACATATTCTATTGATCTCTTTGGTTATCAATTTTGGTCTTTGTTTGGTGATCATTGATAGCGTGATCATATTTTGTTTCACCCGTCGGAGCTCAAACATCTTTATCTCTCACTGTGAAGCACTTTTCGAGTCCAAATCTACCTTATTTATTACAGTTTCTCCGGTAGAAATGCACTAGAATTGGTTTGATGTGCCGAGAGTGTGCCCAACATCTGTTGACTCATTTTTTGGAATCAACAGCTTGGTACTGTAAAGGGAAAAACATACAGTTAACCACGAAAATCTCTTGGGGCCGGTTGGAGATACCTTAGAAGAAATTTCCTAACCCCTAAAAATGGAGTGTTATTAAAGAAAGGACAATTGGAAAGGCCAAAAGATGACTGTATGAATCTACTGCTTGTTTGATCCTTGAATAAATGAATATTTGGTCGAAAGAGGTATCTATCGATATGAGTTCAAATAGTGAAGAAAATGTACACCAAAAGACGAGGGAACACCCTGAAGAAGGGGAACCCTCACAGGCTGTCCCAACTGCTCACCCAAGCTCCCACCAACAACATAGACGAGGTAGGCCAAGAGGTGGGGATAGGATAGCAGCTAGACTCACTAGAGAAGTCGCCACAATGGCTGTTAACATGAGAAATATAACCATGCAGAACATGACTATGCATGAGCTGCTGATGAGCATACAAGGTCGAGGAGAATGCCCAGTTCCTCCATGCGTAGTCCTTGGAAACGCATTCCAAGATCCATTACAGTACTACAAGAGAAAGAAAAAGTTCAAAGTCAAATGGTAGGGTACTACCACAACAGGATGGAAGCCCCCCAAGAGAGTGAATTTGAGGTTGACACCTCAACTAATTATGCTTCAGAACGACCTCACGAGGACCCATTTAATTTTCCTCCAAATTATGAGCCAGAAGACCTGCCTCAGAAGGTTGCTAGATTCTTCGATAGGCTAAGCCTAGGATTGCCTAGGAATAAACAGGCTCGACCCCCTCCTGTACCTAGAAATAGACAACAAGAACCTCTTCAATCCAGAAGATAGGAAATTCTAGCTATACATGAGGAAATTCAAATTTCTTCCCTAGAAATAGGCATGAGAGGAGGGAGTTGAATGGCGACCTCCAGAAATTCTGCCCTCAACTCCAAAGTGTCGATGTATTGAATGGAGACCTTCAACCACTCCGTTATATTAGTGTAGGCATACATCCACCAATACTTAGCAAAGATTTGGTATGCCTTTGTCCAGTGGAAGTTGGCAAGGAACCGTTTTCCAACATCACTACCAACAAACTGAGCCTTCTGCCTGGCAGTTTCCACTTCTTCAGTCAAACTGACTACTTTGGAGTTAGACTCCCCACCTGTCCATTAACAATGAGTTCTCCTTATTGGCCTTCTCCAAGGCCTCACCTGCCAGCCTCTGATGAGTATTAGAAATCTCCACTCACATCGTTAAGGAGGCCACCTCGCTTTGGGATAGGTGGACCTCCTTCTTCAAATTCTCAATTTCTGCTAAGGCAGAAGCAATCTTCAGACTCTTCTGTCCGCTTCTTCTTCAAAGCCTCTGCCTCAGCCTTGGCCTTGCTGGCAACCTCAGCCTGAAAGACTTTATTGACAAACTCTCTATTTTTTGATTGAAGGTTTTTAAATAGGTCTCTAACCTCTATGGCCACACCAAAGTCCATTCCCACCTAGCTCACCATAGTGGAAATCCACGGTGTCGCTGGTCTCCACGAAATTTTGCCACATCTTCGTCATGTACTTATGAAAAGTGGTTTTTGTAGTTTGAATCTTCGAAGGAATAAGAGAAAGACTTTCAGGAGCCAGCTCTTTGCTCCTAGTCTTGACGGTGAGCCTTTTCCTTACGAGGGCCTCTGAAGCTGTGGAGTCGCTGCTGGACTTGGCCTTTTTTGCAGGTTCCTGCCTCTTTGGCTCCATGGTATGTGGCCTTTTCTGCCCCCCAGAGGCTGCAGTTATCGATGCTACCATCAATTCTTCCCCAGGTGGGACACGGGGGCAAGGTGGGGGATATCATTGGAACCACCCACCTTAGTGGTAAAAAACCATCGCTTCTTTGGCTCTTCTACGACCACCTTTTTCCCCTTGTCAACTTGAAGAGGTCACCCTTCCTTCTAGATGCTGCCTCTAACAGATGAAGGCTTCATGCCCTTATGACCAGACGTGGAAGTGGCAGCAAGAATTATGGCCATATCCGGGGTAGGATGCCTTTGTTTTTCAAAATTTTCTATGAAGAAAAATGCAGGGTCACATACAAGTAAATAAAAGACAATGAAAAAAAATCAAATGAGTGAAGTTATACCCCTCCTAGCCATTAAGCAGAACTCCTCAAAAAATCTCATGGAGACGATCAGACAGTCGAAGTCGCGTGAGGAAGAGGATCGATGATATATACCAGCAAGAGTGTCCCAATCACTCTAAGTAAGTTCGAAACGTTCAACCGACCCTACAAGACAACAAAGAAACGTTAAGTATCAAATCCAATTAGTCAAAGAAAATAAAAAACAAAACGACACTCACTGGCTTTGGAGTAAGAAGTTGGGACTTTGACGTGGGGGAGGTATCCCCCTCACACTCCTGCCACCTCCCCCAGACCCAAAATCACGTTTTCTTCAATCCTTTAATGGAGGAAAGCATGCCCAAAACAAAGGGATAGTGTGACCCCTTGGAACACATGGAATACCACCCCCTAGAATCTTCTTCACCTAAACACGGGGCTGAAAAACGTAAAGAAGGCATGCTCTCGCCCATAGAGGTCTTCTTCCAAAGAAAAAATGCCCCCACTAACTGGGCCTAAGCATTAGGGATGAGCTGGGTAGGGGCTAGCCCGTACAACCTAAGGACAACCCGAAAAAATGGTGAATAGGTAGGCGAAACCTGGACTTCAAAAGAAACTCACTGATGGCAACACATCATTGCCTAGGATAGTAGGCACGCTCATCAGGAGTGGGAGAGATGAGTTCTATGTCATAGGGGATCTTGTATTTTTCCCTAAGATTTACTAAATGGGACGGATCTATAGAAGAATAGATTTTGGTTGCCTCCTAGGCTATACCAGTGTCTTTCCTACCATTCCCAAGTACAACAACATTCCTCCCAGCCTTAATTGCCCTAATCAGGTCGGTGACGTTGGTAATTTGTACTCATATCTCACCAGCTAGTTCACTCAAATCTACATTGCCCCTAACAGAATTAAAGGATGCCATTGATTAAAATCTTTTAAAAGAAAAGATAAAATAACAAATACTTACGAGTAGAAGGGGGTGGTGAATGATGAAACACTTAAAAAGGTTGCAAAAACACCAGGAAAAGCGAGGAAAAAGGAGAAGAGAAGTTAAAAACCAGGAAGAAAAAGTAGAAAATTCTTGAGAAAACTTAGAGAAAAAACTTAAGGTTTCAAAGGATGTTAACACTGGATTCATAGCAAAAGTGGTTTTTTCCACAAATGTTAGCATTTTATAGGCATAGCCTCTTAATCCCAGCAGTTGGATATTGATATAACCTGACCGTTAGTTTAAAGATAAAATCTGAGCCACTGATAAAGTTTTTGTTTCATCTTATGTGGCTCAGATCAAAGCGTCTTCTCCACGCGCCCTCATGCGCCTGAAGTTCGCGAAAACACGCGGGAGACAGTCATCATTGCACATTAAAAATGGAGACGGCTGCGTATATAGGAAGTTGAACCGCTTCAAATGTCTTTTCTTGAAAACGTACCATGATAACAAATCATTTGGGAGCAATAACTAAGAACGCCTCATGTTTCTCAAGCATGCTGTTCATGAAAATATGTTTCGAATTTAAATCACTGCAAGTACAGGTTCGTTGACAAGTAATAAAGTGGAAATCTTGGAATTTCGAGTATCGTTCCCACG
>CAIGRQ010028487.1:0-11987 GCA_903798375.1 Fraxinus sp. D2006-0159 | reverse complement strand
TCCTCGAAAAAAATGAAACCCGTGCGTCGCACGGCCAAAAACTAGTTTTATTTAAAATTATTATAGCCCTTTGAATTATCTTTCAAATACATTTTGAATCAGCTCAATCGGATACATGTGGAGAAAGTTATGACCAAAGTGTCGAAAGCTGCTCAGAAAAGAACCTACTTACACGCACGGGCAATTCATGGCGTGCTATTTTTCCCAACCCGAGAGCCATTTGGTTCTACGACGCACATGTACATGCCTTTTTCACAGACGAATCATTAGTTTTCTTTCACAATTCAAACTCTTTTGGAAACTAAATTGGACGCGATTTTGACCTACTTTCTAGCTCTTATAAATAGTGAACGAGTGATACACATTGAAAAAACTCTCTCTTGCCTCTTCATACACCATAGTTTCATCAAATTCATCAAAAACAAGAGGTCAATTGCTATATTTTAAGAGAGGAGATCAAGCCATAGCAAAGAATTGAAGGTCAATTGCATCAAGATTTTGAAGAAATTAACATTGGGTTTGAAGATCAACTTCTTTTGATTTATTTCATGATCCGGGTAATATTTTTCTATTATTCTTTTTGTAATTTATATATTGACATGTTAGGCTAGATCCATTTTTGTATTGAATGAAGATGAACCCTATTTGTTTATTTGTTTTAATTCAAGAATAGTAGTTTAGTTTATTTCTTGATTAATTTTGCATACACATTGCATTATTTAATTGATAGGCCACCAATTAGATAATTAGTTGCTTGTTGTAGCGTTGGGAAACTTACAATAAGTTTAGAAAGCGGCAAAATTAACATATGTGCAATAGATGTTAGGAATAACATTTATCACATATGTAATTATATAGATAATCTAAACTTTAATGTATTCAAATTCGGGCTAGGAATAGATTGGGGTTGTGGTTAGAATATATTTAATTTGTCTTGGAAAAGAAAATTATATATCATAGTTTTATCGATTGTCAAGAAAGCATGAACGGAACTAGATTACAAATCAAGAATTGAAATAGATAAGAGTAAGAGGATTCGAAATCCAATACAATCATCCATAATTTGATACAAACACTTTATACTGCTTCCTTAGATAAATTAGCATGAAATCAAATCAAAAATATCTATTTTCTTTCTTTACACAATTTGAATTCCGACACAACTAGTAAATTTGAATTGAATTTATTCCCTGTGAGACGATACTCTCAACTCATCAATTCTATTACTTGTCAATGATCTCGTATGCTTGCAAATTTTGCACGAACACCTGTATCAAGTAATGCTGGAAAGAGTTTGATTTCAATCATTGGTACTACCAAGGAAAGATTTTATGACATGCATCCTAAAGCATTCTTGTATACTTTCACTGCTATTGTCACTATTATCGTTACTATCGTGGTATTCAAGAGCAAAGACAGTTTTTGGTGACTGTTGTTCTTCCTCTGAAAACAATGATTCTAAATCTTCCTCATCAAGATCAATTTGAACTGTCAAAAGGATCTAGTTGAGAATTTTATCCTTTCTTTTTCTAGGACATTTTTTTTTTTTTTGCAAAATGACCATTTTTGTCACAAATAAAACATTTGAAAACTTTTTTTTTTCTGAAAAATCTCTTTTTAGGAGAAAACTTGGAATTTTTTTTTTTAAAAGTTCTATTCATGAATTTTCTGAGTTTTGAGCATCCACATTCTCTTTCAACCTGTCTGTATTTGATTTTAAAATTTGGCTGATCACTGGCTTTACCAAACTGTTTTCCCTTTATGTTGAAGTCTCTAAAGAACTCCATTTGGTTAAAGAGTTTTTCTAAGGTTTTTAATACCCAATTATGAAGCTCTCCGATGGATAGCCTGGTCAACGAGTTGAGTCGAACCGAGCCAAGAGCCGAAACTCAAAGCTCGGGCTCGGCTCGAGCAAAATAGGTCCGAGCTTTTTTGGGCCTGAGCCGAGCATAAGCTCGACCAAAAAAATGAGGCTAGGCCCGAGCTTTCGGCTCGAGCCTTAGCGGGGTGTTTTTTTTAAAAAAAAATTCGTTATAAATCCATAATTTTTTATAATGTATTTAAAACTTGTGCAATTTATACGTGTTATAAATGATAAGTAAATATTAATATATAAGAAATACAACTAAACTTAACATTTTTTTATTACTCAGTCACAGGATGGCCCGGGCTCCGATCGACCCCCCAAAATGGGGCTTGGCCCAAGCCTTAGCTCGGTAAAATCGAGCCCGAGCCGGTAAGCTTTTTTGCCATCCCTACAGATAGATGTTTGAGATAACGCCCGTCCTTTTAGCTCTATCATTATGCAAGTTTCTTCACCAAGGAGTTGTAGAAGGGATTCAAGGTATGCCTGCTTGATATTAGTATCATCAATTCCTCCCCAATTATAAATCTTCTTAAGATACATCAAATTACAATCTGTTTTAATGTTGATACCATGGTTTCTTGGCTTTCAGAAATAACTTCACACATTTAGAAGGATTACCCAGAATTCATTCCTCACTTAAATGATGAAGTTGTAAGATTTTTTGAAGGGTTTTATCCACTCTCGCACTGAAGTGACAAATCTCGAGATTTTTATTTAACATTCAAAGATCTTTGGGTCTATTAATGTCCATGTAATCTTAGTGTTCCAAAGACATGATTATTTTACTAAATCAAGATACTATGAACACCTCTCCCACGTTCGGGAATATGCGATCCAGTCGTTCAATTTTCACAGAGAATGGGAAAGAATTCAGGACATTCGAGAGAAAATTGGCATAAATTAATCAAACAATCCCTCCAAAAATTTGGCCTAAGATTGAAGATGATGCTCCATGGGAAACTCTTCCAATGAATTGCGCTCAAAGGATTCAACATGACATTCAGGCTCATATGGAGAGCTTAAGTCAAATTCAAAATTGGTATCTAGTCATTCCACCTGAAGATTATCATTTTGACAATGCTTGGAACCAATTGTATTTGGGACGACCAACACAGAGCCTTGGTGGAAAAGGAAAGAGAGAAAATGGAAAATATGCCTTGGTGGAAAACGCTAGGACTACCATCAGATTCTAAAGATTTGAACAAACCAACTGTGACAACAAATCTGGGCACCCCATGATTCACAAGGATCACCTAAGATCTAAGAACTTTAACACTTTGTATGAGCTGTCTATCGTTTTACAAAATAATTGATAATGTATTGTTTGCTTTATTAGGTAGTAGATTCCACTTTATCAAAAGTTGTGTGTCCACTTGTGTAATAATTGTACTAGAATCCTGTATGTTATTAAAAAGTTGTATGTCCATTTGGCTAATTATTGTACTGGTCCATGTTATTGTGTCAATTGGTCTAAAAGTAGAAGGAAGCTCTTCCTTTAAGAAAAAGGGCTCTCCTCCTCCATTGTATGAGCATCAAAAAATCAGAAATAAAATCTTGAGTTTTTACATCTTTCATGTTTCTCATTGAGATCCAATTTATTAATATTAGTTTTAACAGTCATGATAAACCAACAATATGAGCAGTAACAAAAATATGCTCCGCTATTGCCTCTCCTGAGGATCCTTAGCATCAGAAATTGTGCTACAAACAGAGAGATTTACAATCCTAAGATTTAGGCCATGTATTTGTTCTGCTCAAATCTGGCTGTTCTTTGGACTAGAATACTTGGGTTGCACTTCTCTCTAGTTCATAGACATTTTTTTTTCAATTTTCTAAGTTTTGAGAGAAAAAGACGGAAAACATAAACTAGATGAACAATTTTTCACTCGCAAAATTACTATGTAGGCCCAAATATAGAAGTACAGAACTCCATAAAAAGAATATATATATATATATATACCAAAATGGGCCCAGGTCAAGGGGACGGTTGTGGAGGAGAATATAATTTGTCAACAATGTTTGAGAATTTGAAGTTTTATTGAAAATAGTGCAATTTTGAATATACAATTATGAAATTTTGAAAGAACAATAGAATTACAAGATTATTCTAAACTTTCTTAAATGTGAATATCTCTCAACTATTTCACACTTGAGGAAACAATTGTTGTCCATCAATATTTATAGCTGAATATTCGAACTTGAAACCTTCTCGGAATTGAATTGAAGAATCTTCAGCAGTTGATCTACAACCTCTTGTCTGCCACTTGTCTTTTATTTTGGAAATTATTGTCCTTCCTTCTCGACTTGTTGAAATAATTGATTCCTCTTTATTAAAGTGACTTTAATAAAGTTGTTTGTCATTTTTTGAGTGTCAGCAAGGCTGTCAAAAATAATCTGTTTGTTGGTAAGCACATCTGGAAAAGCATATCATTTGATTTCTGAATCCTGTAATCTCTAAAATCATCGAGAAAACTGGGTTCATGTAGTCATTTTGAAAGAGAATTTCTTTGAGTGTCTTCTTCAATTAAGTCATCAATATTATATCCAAAGCACATATCTTAATTACTTTGTTCATAATCTTCTCACTCTAAAGAAGAATACTTTGAGCTTGATTTCTTTGAAGAGGCTTCAGCAAAGGCTATAATTTTGTCTCAAACAATTTGAAGTTCTTCTCAAGTTGAACATTTATTAAATATTGCTAAAGCCTTGATTTTTCAGCAAGAAAATCGGCATTTTTATCAGATTCTTTTTTAGATAACCTTGGAATGTCAAAATTTCTCTATTCGTGAATCCATGAGCTAATTGCCTTGGGATAACGGTTTGTCTCATGAAATTTTGACCTCCATTTTATTTTAAATGTCTAACAATTCTTTTAACGTTGTATTCTTTGAATTCTCGAGGATTTTGATTTTGTATTAGGCGGAAATCCCATCAGAATATCCATGAAACTTTGAGGTTTAATGCTAACTGAAAAAAAAAAGATTTTCTTGAGGCTTTAAAAATGGTTTTTCCTCATTGTTGTAGTATTTGAAACCTTGAAGAGAAAAACTGGGCAAAATCGTTTCGTCAAGTCCAACAAACTCAAACCAATTTTGAAACCATTTCGGACAATTTGATGGGCAATTTTGATGAAAAAGTATAAAACATGAATGTGTCACTGGTCTAGAAAAAGAAAACATTGAACCACGCTTCTTTGTAGTCCAAATAATTGAATTTTGATTCAAATGAATCAGTTTTTGAGATATTCATTCGTTTATCTTCCCAATGGTGCAATCCTCACTCTTCATAATACCGTACCCTTTGGATAGAATTTTTTGAAAAATCAATATATTTTGAATTTTTATTATTTGGAGTGTGAACAATAATGACTAATCTAGTTTTGATAAGAATTGCTTCATAATACTCACGCGGTTTTTTTCTATTGGTTGGAAGAAAATGAAATTTTGGGGGAAAGAAATCTTGAAGATGATCTTTAATCAAACTACTATTGTTACTGTGTCAAAGGTAAAACTGGTGTGTAGCCATGGATGTCTGTTGAATAGAGGTTTGGTTAGCTCATGGGAGCCGGGGTAGGCATTTAGGGTGGTCCACTTTGTAGGCTTTAGTGAATCGTCGGTCCAACCTGTAGCATTGTGTCTGTAGTGGTAAGATTTCTGTTTCTTTTCATATCATTCAATTATGTCTAATTGAATTAGTGGAGGTAGCAGTTCAAAAGAAGAAGATAATATTAATATGCCAAACTATTTTCAAGAAAATAATGAAGAAATAGATCAAGATAAGGCATCTGCATCAGATGATATTAATTCAAAAGAACTTCAAATGACTCAAATTGAGCAAAAACTTCGAAATTGGACTATCCCAAAGGTAGATACAAGTTCTAACTATGAGATAAAAAAATTTGATTTTACTCAAAATTATGTTATCATAATATTTGAATGAAGTGGATTGACTTCCACTAAAAGACTTTCATCTCTTGGAGAAGATCTGAGAGCAAGAATATTGAGTTGAGTATTCAAGAGCTTATAATATACTCAATATATTAATGCAAAGGCTCTTGAGTGATCATCAACATCGAACTTCTTAGTTTGAATCATAAGATTAAGAGCATTAAGAAAAACTTCATTTTGAAGACTAACGGAAAAATTTGGATAACAATTTGAAAATATTAGACCACTTTCGATATTAGACTCAAGCATGGACAGTAATGATTGTTCAAACCTTAAAGTCTATTATGTCTCAAAGTTATAAAAACAAGAATGTCTAGACCAAGTTTAAACAAACATTTGACTGCAATTTGAACAAGTCCAACATGAAGATATTGAAATTTCTTCCTATGAGCTTGTATGGCTTCTTTTGAAAGTAAATTGATAGAAACGATTTGATTTTTTATAGGAATTGTTTGCTCCAAAGTTTTGATAACATAATTTTGAGTAAAATTAAATTTTCCTATCTCATAGATAGAACTTTTATCTACCTTCGGGATAGTCTAATTTTGAAGTTTTTGCTCAATTTGAGCGATTTGAAGTCTTTTGAATTAATCTCATTTGAAGCAGATGCAGATGCATTATCTTGATCTATTTCTTCATTATTTTCTTGAAAATAGTTTGACATATTATTATTATCTCCTTCTTTTGAACTACCACCTCTACTAAATCAATTAGACATAAAAGACATAATTGAATGATATGAAAAGAAACAGAAATCTTACCACTGTAGACACAATGCTACAAGTTAGACTGACGCTTTACCAAAGCCTACAAAGGGGACCACCCTAAACGCCTACCCAACTCACACAGGCTGACCAAACCTCTATTCAGTTTTACCTTTGACACAGTAACAACAATAGTTTGATTAAAGAGCATCTTCAAGATTTCTTTTCCCCAAATTTTCATGAGCTTCCAACCAATATCAAAAAACTGTGTGAGTATTATGAAGCGATTCTTATCAAAACTGGATCAGTAATTATTCTTCACACTCCAAATAACAAAATTTCAAAATATATTGATTTTTCAAAAATTTCTATCCAAAGGGTATGATATTATGAAGACTGTGGATTGCACCACTGGGAAGATAAACGAATGAATATCTCAAAAACTGATTCATTCGAATCAAAATTCAATTATTTGGACTACAAAGAAGCTTGGTTCAATGTTTTCTTTTTTAAGACTAGTGATACATTCATGGTTTATACTTTTTCATCAAAATTGTCCATCAAACTTTCCTAAATGGTTTTAAAATTTGTTTGAATTCTTTGGACTTGACGAAACAATTTTGTCCAGTCCTTCTCGTCAAGGTTTCGAACACTTCAAAAAGGAGGCAAAAACATTTTTAAAGCCTCAATAAAATCTTTTATTCCAGTTTGCATTAAACCTCAAAGTTTCATGGATATTCTGCTGGGCTTCCACTTAATACAAAATCAAAGTCCTCAAGAATTCAAAGAATACAACGTCAAAAGAATAGTAAGACGTTTCAAAATAAAATGGTGGTCAAAATTCCATGAGACAAACTGTTGTCCCAAGGGAGTTAATTCATGGATTCAAGAACAGAGAAATTTCGGCATTCCAAGGTTATCTAAAAAAGAATCTAATAAAAAGGCCTATTTTCTTGCTGAAAAATCAAGACTTTTAGCAATGTTCAACTCCAGAAGAACTTCAAGTTGTTTTAGACAAAATTGCAACCTTTGCTGAGGCCTTTTCAAAGAAATCAAGCTCTCAAAGTATTCTTCTTCAGTATCAGAAGATTATGAACAAAGTAATGAAGATATGTGCTTTGGATATAATATTGATGACTTAATTGAAGAAGACACTTAAAGAAATCCCCCTTTCAAAATAACTACATGAACCCTATTTTCTCGATGATTTTAGAGATTACATGATTCAGAAATCAAATGATATGCTTTTCCAGAAGTGCTTACCAGCAAACAAATTATTTTTGACAGCTTAACCGACACTTAAAAGATGACAAACAACTTTATTAAAGTCACTTTAATAAAGATGAATCAATTATTTCAAAAAGCCGGGAAGGAAGGACAATAATTTCCAAATTAAAAGACACGTGGCAAACAAGAGATTGTGGATCAACTGTTCAAGATTCTTCAATTCAATTCCAAGAAGGTTTCAAGTCCGGATATTTTGCTATAAATATTGAAGGACAACAATTGTTTCCTCAAGTGTGAAACGGTTGAGAGATATTCATATTCAAGAAAGTTTAGAATTAATCTTGTAATTCTATCGTTCTTTCAAAGTTTCATACTCTCTCCGTCCCAAAAAGATAGTCCTATGGTTATTTTCACACAGATTAAGAAATGGTAGTTAGTATAGTTAGAATATTAAATTTTACTATATTTTTCCATATATATCATTTATCTCTTATCTAGGTAGTTGGTGTTTATTATACCAAGATATATTAAATATGGGTATATGTGGAAATGAAAAATTTAATACATGTTTAAAATGGAAACAAGACTATCTTTTTGGGACGGACAAAAATAGTATACAGGACTATCTTTTTGGGACGGAGGGAGTAATTGTATATTCAAAATTGTGCTATTTTCAATATTATCAATAAAACTTCAAATTTTCAAACATTGTTGACAAACATATCTTCTCCTCCACAACTGCCCCCTTGCCTGGGCCCGTTTATTTATACACACAAACACACACACTACCAACGCTAAGATATACGAATCCGACCACTTGCCAAATTAACTATAACATAATACAATTGACAATTGGACCATTTTTTTAATTTTACATCCAACAACTTCACGTGCATACAAAGAAAAGGTTATAAATAAGAAAAACAATGTGGGATGTCAAGGAATTTCCTGCTACAAAATAAAAAATAATAAAAGATTCTTTTATGATAGAAAAAGAAGTATGAGATGAATTTGTACTTACTTGGGTATACAACAATAGAACAAAGGCTTTCTTTACTCAGAATCAGATTTTACCAGACGGTCACATCAAACTCTTCGTTACCATTGTCAAGTTGTTCTTCACGAATTTCTAAAGCAGGACTTCCGACATTTTTGCCGCAACAATATACCTCAATCTTCAGTGGGGGATTTATGTAATTGGCCTAGTCAAATATTCTTTTTAAGCTATTCATAAAAAGATTTATATCACCCTTAATGAACTGAATTCTTATATATTGCAGAATATTGATCTCTTTTAGAATAGTTTTAAAAACTAGTTTTATCTTATATTTCTTCTATTTTGAATTTCAATATATAAATCCATTCTATGATCTAATAAATTGGAATAATCTGTAACATGTTGTTCATATTTTCTTTAAATTTATTATATTCTTCAAATAATGTATTTATATTTTCTAGTTGAGAAGGAATATATTTTTTATTTTTTCTAACAATCTTTCTAATAAATTATTTAATCCTTCAATTGTATATCCCGACATCTTAAATATCAAACTGTACATCATAAATAATCCCTGGGAAATACATGCAAATGGCCCAAATAAAAGATCATATTCCACTTTGGCCTTTGGCCAATTTAAATATTAGAAACTACCTAAAATACTCCAAACATAAAAATTACAACCAAGTCATCATATTATAAAAAAGAACTCAATTAAGTCTTCAAAATATTTAAGCTAAAAATTCCACTACATTTTTATAAACCCAAAACCTTTAAATAAAATTAACTTTACTATTTTAAGATTTATTAATTTTATTATTTTAAAAATTATTTTATTTGATTTTTGTAGCTCATAGTAGCACCCTCATTATTGGTATCAGAGCCATAGAGATCATGTAAATCATAATTACAAAATTAGATAAATATTATAAATTAGAAGAGGAAAGAGGAAGTTATATATTTTTAGAACTTATTCCTAATAGATTAAAAATAATAACATTAATTGTAATTAAAAAAACTACCTAGAGAAATAAAAAAACAAATTATAGAAAGACTCATAATAGAATCAATAAAAGAAGAATATATATATGAAAGAATTATTGAAAAGGATTAGGTCCTCCAGCATTCATTAGAACCTGGTATTCACTCAAATTTTCTAAACTTAATTGATCAAAATTTTGTATAAGTAAGTCTAATTCTTCATTCATTTTTATTATCATGTTCTTCTTTAGCTTTTAATTTTCCTAGTGATTTTTCTTTGGATTTTTCTTTTTCTTCTTCTTCTAATATCTTAGGTAAAATATTTTTTCTAAATTCATCATCCATACTTCATGCTTCTATTACAATTTTTTCTTATTCAATATGTTTCTTTCCTATTCTAGACATTTATTTTTCTATAAATTTTTTGTCTATTTTATTATCTTTATTTTTAATATTTTCTTTTAACTCTAACTTTAGGTTTTAATATATTTATATCATTTCTTGCTTCTTTTATTTCATTTTTTATATCTTGAACATCATTTATTAATGTTTTTATTAATATTTTTAGTTCTTCGATATATTCACTTATTGACATTTTAAACTTTTGGTTTAGTACTTTGGGTTTTTTGTACCTTAAATAGTTTGTCATACATATTATCTATCTTTATTTCTAATTTTTTTAATTCTTTCTTCTATTGATATAATCTTTTATTACCTTCTATTTCTTAACAATGGATACAATTTTATCTAAATCTGTATCTTCAAAAGCAAGAAGAACATTTAGAAGTCCTAGTTCTTGACTAGTCTCATAAATGTTTTCAAGTTTTTTCTAAAATTTGCCACTTCACTTAAGAAGTTAATGTCAAATTTTCCTTTAACATGATCTTCTTGTTTTTTAGATGTTTGAGATTCTCCTCTTCTTTTTTGATTCCTAATGTTGTTTTAGGAATTCTTTTACTAAAATGGTTTTCATGGGTTTTAACTCCTGCTATAATAACAGCAGAATGTTTTTCCATGGCTTTCTCATTCTTTTCTTGAAAAGTTTTAAGGATTTCCTTAATCTCTTCAACATTTTTTTATGACTTGAATTTCTCTTAATATATCTAGAATTGACATATAAAACTAATCTTCTTCTTCTTCTGTAAATGGTTCTTTCACCATAAATAGTTTTAACCATTTCATTAATAGTCTGGCTTAACTGTTTTAGCTGTCTGCTTTGATTGGTTTCTATTTCAAAATTATCCTTCCATTTTACCGGAAGAGGTTTTCTGCTTAAAGATAAACTTCTGGTGAGAAGTGGTCTTTGTTCTTTAACAAGTGTTCTTCACTTCTTTGGTCATTTAAGTTAATTTTCAAAGATTTTCTGGATGGTTGTATTAACCATTCAAATTCCATCTCCTTGTGTTCAAGGTAGTCAGAGAATAAAGGATTAATCTTTATTCCTTTTGGTTCTTTAACAATTGTCATAGTATGTTGGTTATGTATATCATAACTGACAAGATATGAAATTGAAAAAGGAACATTATTGTCTTTAACTAAATCTGTCCTTACATACTTGTGTACAAAGGATAGAATTCCATCAAAGTTTTGGTCTTCCTAAACATCCTTCAGCATGATTCTGTATTTTCTCATCTATCAAACTCATGGATATGGGCTGATAGATTTTGTCAGATAAGTTGCTTCGAAGTTGTATTCGAATAGCTCCTATGGTTACCCAAAAAAGGTTCTTGTTATTGTCAAAATCTACCTTTTGTTTGGCTTTATTTATATGTCTTGTTTAGTAAGTAAGGAAATTCCTATGTTACCGTAAGTGTGCTGTACATGAATGGCAAATTCTTTTTGAGAAACGCCATAATATAAATTTATGTTTCTATTGTAAAACGTTTCTATAAAACCTGGTTGATCAAAGATTTCTCTAGGTTCAATAGCAAGTTTTGTCTTACAGATCTTAGTAAGTTTCTTATCATAAATTAAAATACCTTTAGAGAAATTACTTTGTGATTCATCTGTTCACAGATCTCATCATTTTCTTCTGTATTATCATTATTATGTCTTTCAACCTCCATAATTAATGATAATGACAATTAACATAGTGTATGATGAAGTTTTTCACTGTATCATATATCCAAGAAATCTCATCAACTGTATTTGATCTAAGATTTCGTTTGGAAATTCTTGAATATGAAAAAGGATATGTGGTTTCAACTGTTTATAACCATAGGCTATATCTAAACCGAGGTATCCAATTTTTTCTTTAAACAATT
>CAIGRQ010028480.1:0-12375 GCA_903798375.1 Fraxinus sp. D2006-0159 | reverse complement strand
TTTCTTACAGGATGCGGCCAAAGTTATTCAACAGATGATCCTCAAAAATCCTGAATCAATCAACTTCAATGTAATTTCTTTCTCGAAGAAAACTGAAGCATTTGAATGATGTTCTTGACCACATGGTGTGAGTAGAAGCTGGATATTTCAGTGCTATTCACGGACTTAAGAGGACATTTCTGCATTTCAGGTTCCTCGTCTTGGCCCTTATTCATAGGCCTAGACATTCTGACGAGATTTGTTGCTTAATAGGCCTTTAGTTTTTTTCCCCTCTTCTACCCTTTGATATGACCTTTACATGGAGGTCAAGAATATGTTAGAGCTTTACCGTATTCATGTTTCCATTGTCTGAAAGTGATGGTGCACCGAACCAGACATAACTATTGACATTGTTAAATGCCTATCTTTCTTAATTCGTGCTAAACATAACACGAGTTTGTGAATTTCAGCTGATTATTTTTGCTTTTTTGAAAGTTAATCAAATAATTAATTATTTTGGAGCTTTGGAATTACATCAAATTTAACTAATAATACACATTAATGCTCATAACTAGGCTTGGACACATTGCTTCGACCATTGGATAGTCTGGTGATTTTTTTTTTCCTTTTTAGTTCGTGTTTATTCTCACTTCATAACTGTTTTCACGAGAAATATATTCTCCTTGTTTGAAGTGCTAATTTAGAAACTGAACAGTAAAAAGAAATACTTTTCCCTCTTTTAATTGGGCTTTAGTAATTGGACCGGTCCTTGGATAAAACACTTTCATATGGGGAAATTACAAAAAATCAGGTGTTTAAAAATTGCTCTTTAAAAATCAGGTCTAATATTTATTTATGCAAAAATTAGGTAATATATTAAAACCATAATTCACTAATCTTCCCCTCTCCACTTCTCTCGTCTCTCTCTCTCTCCATCACTCCTGGAGCGGCGCCCTCTCCTCCCTGTCTTCTTCTCCTCTCTTTCTCTTTCTATCTCCCTGCAAGCGACGCTGCAGTGTGATCATCGGCCGACAAAGATGCTCTTAGGCACGGAGAAGTTGTGCACAGTGACTCTGCCCAGAGCAGCAGTGGTGGTTGTTCATCGTCATTGCGCGCGACTTCTCGTGCCTGATTGACAGTGGTGGTTGTGGTGCTCAAATGACGATCGCCTCCACGCTTCACTGTACAGCGGTGCTTGTCAGTCTCCCAGCAGCGTCGCAACGCTGCAGAGAGTCTGTCGACGTTGTCGTTATTTATTTATTTATTTATTTTTTTTGTTGTGGTGGTGGTGGTGTTTGCGTATGGGTGTGGTGGAGGTGGTGGTAGTGGTGGTTGTGTTGTGGTGTAGATGTGGTGCGGTGATGTGATGGTGATGTTGGTGGATGTGGCGGTGATGCCGACGGCGGGGTGAGGGTGGTCAAAAGTGGCTGAAATTGTAGTGCTGGTTATTTGTGACTAAGTATTTAATCGTGACCTAAAATTTGATAATATATGATCGAAAAAAATTCGTGATCAATAAATTTGAAAATATACGACCAATGAAATTAACTGTGACCTGTAATTTTTTGAATTTGTGACCTCGAAATTATCAGTGACTAATTAATTTGATAATATGTGACTAATAAATAATTTGTGATCTATAATTATGTATTTGTGACCATCAATTATATAATTGTGACCTAATTGATAAANTTAACTGTGACCTGTAATTTTTTGAATTTGTGACCTCGAAATTATCAGTGACTAATTAATTTGATAATATGTGATTAATAAATAAATTGTGACATATAATTATGTATATGTGATCATTATTTGTATAATTGTGATCTAATTAATAAATATTTTTAATTAATTACCTAATACCTGAGTTTTGAATTGTTAAACTATCTACTTGACTTTTGAATTGGTGTAAATCATACACCTGAAATATGAATTTTTCCTTTTCATATGTGGTGGAGCCCAATGGGCTTGTCTCTAAGCTAAGCACCCCACACCAAATAATAGAATTATCGGTGGTTATATTCACACTACATTTTTTTATATTTATACAAAACATTTTAATTAAATTATAGGCCATTAACCTTTATTCATTATCATATTTATATTCTCAGCTTTATTTCTTCTATAAATTCTTATTTTTAACATTTAATTAATCAGAAAATCTTGTCCTCAATTATTATTTTCGTCTAAAAATATTGTTAGCGTGCTTTAGAGTGGGGGTCAAATATTTAATCTTATTTTTGCAGTATTATTGTTTTTGCTTATTCAAAAATATAATAAGCAAATGAATCTTTTTTACTCTACCTGAAAGAAAATTTTGGAGAGAAATCATAACATGAACGATTTTTGTTATTGAGATATAAATGTGATAGTGTGTAAAGGTTGTGAACCTTTCATATTATTAAAATGCAGTCTATTTATTAAAAACTGTGATATGAATATATTTAGTTTATAATATCTCAGAATATACCTCTCGTATGGATGGAAGAGGTGGTTTGCCCAGAATTCGACCCCTCACTTTCCAATTTTAGAATTCAAACCTTTCAAAAATTTAAAGCTTTCCTTTTCCACAGCTTTCTGGTAATGAGCACAATCCTCAACACACTTCAACTCGTATTCTTTGAACAAATTAAGGTCTTGACACAAACTTTCACGACTTTTTATATAATATTTTGTGACATTATCTCCCATTGCTCAGCTTCACTCACTGAGTTTTAAGTGGATTTCATAGACTTGGGCTGAATTCTCCAAGCCCGAGTACATCTTAGAAACTCTGCTCTACAGTTGCTTCGTAGTAGGTTGTCAGGATATAATTTTGGCTTATGAAAGGATCCATTAGTTCACAAGCCGGAACATTACCGTGGAACTTAATGGCTCGAATTTTCTATGTTTTCACATAGAAAACAAGAATAGACTAACCAAAATTTAACAAAGATAACATTAATCCACCAATCAAAAAGTGCAGACTTTGTTCCTGGCCACCGATAATCAATCGAAACGAGATTTGGTGCCCCCATGAAGTTGTCTCTTCTCTAAAATTTTGACACACTGTAAACAACTTTGCTTTTTAACACGGCAAATAGTAAGTTTTCTATCAAGATTCAGCCACTGTTTGTTACACATTACAATTCATATTCTCATTCTTCTACTCATTTACAACCACACATTCTTTAATAAAATAATATTTTTCATCACATCAATAACTTTTCCTTCTTTTTCAACTACACATTTTTCATTAATCTATTATTTCAGAATACATTCTTTCAAAATAATGTTGCTCAAACACACTCTCAAGACTTAAAACGCATGCCTAAAATGATCTTCCAATCATACGGATGCATAGACACGTGTGTTCAACACATGTCGAACATTTCTGTTAAGGGATAAAATATCACATCGAATAACTTATAAAGGTTTGAACCACTTCTCTTAAAAAAGCTGACTTATTATGGTATCATAGTTCATTTAAGCTCCAACGACTAATTCAATCCGATTAAGACTGAAAAATGAATACACAAATTTCAAGATTGGTATGCTCAAACGAGTCACTATCTTGTAGGGGTATGTTAAAGGATAAAATTTCACATGAATAAAGATGAAAATATAGACTAATCTACAATGGTTTGGGTCACTCCTTAAAAAAAAAAAGTAGAAATTACAATATACCAAAGTTTTAAACTTTCAAAATTAAGATTTACTAGTTTTCTTTTAAAAAATCAGATGATAAATGATATTTTAAATGTTAATAATTATATTAAAAAATATTTAATTCATCCCAACCACCTTATACTTAACCACCCACACAAAACTCTAATTATTTTCATCCTCTCTATTATCTCTCCTTTTACTCTATTCCACTGGAAGCCTTCACTAGAAGCCATTACCGGAGAGCGCTGCCGACGACATCATTGCGCGATATGTTGTTGTTGCATGATCACCATCTGCTTCTGCGCGTTCTTCCTTCTTACTCCATCCCAGATCTATTTTTTTTCCCGATTTTGGTGGCCTACTGGTTTTTTTGTGCGGTTCAATTGTGGTGTGATGTGGGCGTTGTAGATGTGCTGTGCTATGCTATGCTGTGGGTGGTGGTGTGCGGTGGTGGTGGTGGTGGTGTGTGGTGCGAGATGGTGGTGGTGGTGTGCGTTGGGGAGAGTGTATCCATTTATTTGGATGGTCAGGTGGTGCGGGCAATGTTGTTCGACGGTGGTGGGGATCTAGTCGAGGTGTTCAACAGTGGTAAGGATGGTATAGATGTTGGGTGCAATCGATTGTGGTCGACGGTGGTGGAGTGAAGATGGTGGTGGTTGTGGTTTTGGCATTGAAGGTAATGGGGAGACGGTGGAGGTGGTGGTTGGTACATGTAGCCGTCGTGGTGGTATTTAGGGGTTGTGTTGGGTGTCGTCGTTGTTGTGGTGTTGGCGAAGGTACTACTAGAGGCAGTGAAGAGGTGGTGGTAGCCACAAATTGTTTTGTTAATTGTGACTAATAAACAATGTGTGACAAATGGAATAGATAAATTGTGATCAATAAATAATGTGTGACCTAAAAATTTGTTAAGTCGTGACCAATTATTTGATAATGTGTGATCTAAAAATAATTTGTGACCAATTAATTTGATATTTTGTGACCATGAAATAAGTTTTTTCTCATAAAGTTTTTTATTTGTGACTAAAAGAAAATATGTGACCGATTAATTTATTTAATTTGTGATTGAGAAATAAATTGCGCCCTATAAAATTTGTTTGTAATTGTGGCATCTGTAATTGTGACTAATATACAACTGTGAAAATAAATTATTTTTTTAATAAAAAGGGACATAAAATGTCATCAATATATTAATTAAATTATTTAAAACTTCATTTATTTAGTATCAATTGTTTGTTGTCATCCAACTTACAGCTAAATTTATTTAGGCACTTTCTTTTTTGCAATATAGTAGTTTTTTTTTTTTCTCATGCTGGTTTAACTTTGCTTTTTTGTTTCAATTAACTCATGTCCTAAAGGGATCATAAACATTTTGCCGTTGTCCCTTCAAAATTATATTCATAATTTACTTTTTTTTACTTATAAGTAAAGTTTTAAACAGTAAATTCTGTAAAAAAGTAAATTTTATCAGCAAATTTTTGTATTATAAGTTTGGGAGGTAAGCGTGGGAGAATTGAGGAGTGTAAGAAAGGAAAAACCAACGGTGTAAGAAAGAACCACCCTAACCCTTTTCATTCCACTACTTTGAACCACCGGTGGCGCCACCATTCCCACCCGCCATCTTCCGCTTCTTAGGCAACCCATTTTCCGCTGACCCTGAAGACAAAGAACGACTAGGCGAGGACGACGATCTTTTTGATGTGATCTTAGCTGGATCAGGCTCTCCAGAATTTATCCTAAGAGGAAAATTCAGCAATGCACGCGAGCCGCATATACGATACGCGGCCTTGTCGTAGGCTAATGCAGCATCCTCCGCCGTCTCATATGTACCGAGCCACACACGGCCGCCGTTTTTTGCAGGGTCCCTTATCTCTGCAGCAAACTTCCCCCACGGCCGCTGCCGGACCCCTCTGTAGTGCTTCCCCCTGGTTGGCGGTGTCACTTGCTCAATATCCACTTCCAACGCCCTTTCTGGCGGAGCCACCGTCGGAAAATTCAAATTGTCAGACATTTCAAAGCTGATATCAGGCTCGCCTTTTACAATCACACTACTGGCGGCGTCGGAGCTAGGCGGCGGCAGCCACTCTAACGGAAATGGGAATCGAGAATCATCGAGCAAATGACTTGTTATCGATTCAAGAAGGGCAAGATCCTCATCATAATCACTATTTTCAGACATTATCTTTTGTACTATAATTTCAAACAAAAAACCTTAAATCTTTTCAAAATTGAATACAATTTTGTTCTGGATTATCAATGTTTACGGAGAATAAAAGCCGCACACGGGTTCATATATATATATAGGTTCAGTTTGGCACAAGGTTCATGCACATAGTTTTATGGATAATTCATACAAGTTGGAATTTGTTAGTATGTTCTTAATTTCTTGGAAGTTTCTTAAATTCTATAAAAGAAAAGTAAGTTTACCACATGCAGAATTTCATCACATATTCAATTGGGATAATAGGAGTCAAGGCGTCTAACTTGACCGCTTTGAAGAGTAATATATATATATATATACACACTTTTTTTTTTAAATAAGATTTTAGAATACATGTATAGATAGAGTAATACAAATATTTCGACGTCAGCTTTTACAATTCAGTAGCGTATAGAAGTTAAAAAGAGTATGTCGATCTTTTCAAAAGTAATCGGATATGAAAAAGTAAAAATTCAACATAACCCTATTGAAGTTTAATCTACCTATCCAAAATCAATAATGTCATTCAATATATTTAGAGCTTGTTTGGTAAAGCTTAAAATTAAATTAAAATTGAAAATATAACCGTTATTGGGTCCCACTCATCTAATAAAAATCAACAATAACGATTAATTTTTCAATTTTAATCCGATTTTAATCTCTACCGAACACACCCTTAATTAAAACGCAAAGTATTGATTACTATTTGTAATTAGATATAACTAATGTGATTAAATAAATAATTACTCCCATCGTCCCATTTATATAGACTGACTTTTCGTATTTTCTCGTTTGAATTATATAGTCACTTTTTTTTTATTGAAAATATTTTGTTTTGTTCGCTTACTAATATACATTTATTTAATTTGTCGAGTTGTAACTAATGTGAGAATGGAAAATTAAATCATTCAATTTCTTTATTGCTTCTAACAATAATTTACTATTAGTTGATAATTAAAAAAGGATAAACTAGAAAAGTTTTTAACAAAAAATATTTTTTCAATAACATTAAATAAGATTTTTAGTTCGTGTAAAAAATAAAACCAACCCATATAAATGGGACGAGAGTATTATCTCGCCTAACTTATCCACTGTACTAAAAAACAAGACAAAGTAGGAGTCAACAACTCAACATCCTTAAACCTTAGAATTTTTGCAATACGTTGCCGGCTTTAATACGTGGATCCAAGTTCTCTTTCGAGTTTCGACTCAGTATTTTATAACCTCCTTGGTTCATTTCTTTTATTATTTCATCAAGGATAGCATGTGATTGGGCTTTCGTAGTAGGAAATGAAGGATGTTTGACCCATTTAATACTAATAACTAATGAAATAAGAAGTAAATTTGTAAAATTAAAGCCTTATTTTGGTAGCATATTGATTTATATGTAGTATCAATCATCGCCAACTAATCGTCGATGAAACTTCTTTGAGAATGTAACAAGCCCTGAAAGTATATTGAAGGCCAAAAACATAACAATATTGGGTAGACGTTCCATTTGGTTGAGGACATTCCACTCAGTCGAGGACAAGTATGCCTTGATCGAGGACCTTCTAATCAACTAAGTATTCAACTATGTACAATGATCATGTGCATCCCATTTAATTAGGCCTCAGTAAAAAAAAAATCGAAAAATCGATCAAACCAATCAAATCGAACCGGCTCCAGTTGGTTCAATTCAATTTGACAAAGGTAGTTGGTTTGATTTGGTTTTTTTAAACAAAACAATGGTGAGTCGATTTAACCACGGTTTGAAGCCTCAAACCACTAGTTAACTAAAATCCAACCCATTTACACGTTTACCTTTTTTTTTAAAGAAAAATAAAAATGTAAAAATAAGCCCTAATATCATAACTATATTTCGATTCCCTCCAATCTATGATATTGCCAATAAGTAATAGCACTAAAAATTACCTATACAAGTTAATTATGTTATACTTAGTCTTTTTTCCTATTCAGATAGTCAAGCTATATAATGTAAGAAAAACAACAAAATTTTTAAGTTTTCTGTTGATGTGTCTCTATTAACCTGATTTTATTCGTTAGTCAATAATTCTTGTAATATAAAGTTATTTAATTATTTTAATTTTTGTAATTTAAGTGGGCCCAATACCCAAAACATTTTTTTTTAAATTCAATTTGGACTAAAAGTCCAAACCGACGAACCGAACCAAACCGATTTGGTTTCGGTTGGTTCAGTTTAAAAGTTGTGAGTTGCTTTGGTTTGGGTTAAAATTCATCCAAACCGACTAATTTGGCTTTAGTTTCGGGTTAGAGTCGAAACCGACCCAAACCAAACCACTCACAAGCCTACATTTAATCGTGATCTATCTAGTAAATGATGGTCTACGTAGTACATGGTGGTCTATCTAATACACATTATATATGCTAATCACCCATGGTGGGAATCCCTCACTTTGATAAGTGTGTGTCTATGTCCTTGACAATCAAGTGGATGCATTACTTGGCTTTGATTTGGGCTCGGCACCTTGCTACACTTATAGCTGATATGAATAGGAGTTCTTAGATCGCTTGCTCAATCGAGTAGCTACGAATCAATCTCAATTATTCATTCCCCGCAAAGAATTTGTAATGATCATGGATTACTGAGACACCATGATCTATATTTCCATCGCAAAGGTTCTAACGTATGTCGTGAAGAACTTTATTTGAATTGATAGCTAGTTTTGAATTTTAAATAGATAATATTTTTTTGATTCTATCTTAAATGATTAAATTTGTTGAGAAAGGGGAAAGCCATTTATATTATTTTCATATTAATAATTTTTTTTTAAAGATGTAAGATTTTTCCCTTGTAACTTTATGACCCTTTTTCCATTTCCCTTCTTCATAAAAAATTCCAAGACGAACGAACTATTAGAATTATGCTTTGACTGAATTCTCTCTGATCAACCATCGGACTTGAATATTTGACCATTGAATTTTGACCAAAGGCATTTTACATTTTGACTTGGAAAATTTGTCACAACTTATGGATTAATATATCAACAGACAATGTGACGAAATTTGATTGAGTCAAAATATCATCAACAAAAAAAAAAAAAATCTCCAATTTCTTTATACACCTCATCAATTTGTAAAAAATTATATAAATGACTATTCATTTTCCTCATTTATTAACCAAAACCTACGTGCGATTGCATCATTAATCCGACAGGCCCCACGTGCACAAAATCGCAACGTTTGAGTCTCTTTCATGAACTGGTCCCAAATTAGAATCCAAACGCTCAAAATCTACTTTTAGAAAGAATCTTTTTCATGCATTCATCAATCAAGTTGATAAAATTTTTGAAAGAATGGTGGCCGCCACCCTTGACATTAAAAAAAAGTCATATAATTATAAACAAATTGAAGGGAAGATTCATAAAAAAAATGATAATAATCGAAAAAAGTATGAGCCCATCGTTTGATATTATCTTTTGTGGCAATCTTATCGCTCATTTAAGGAATTATCTGTTGGAAAAAATGAGATTTTTGGCTAACCTTGACATGAGTTTTGAGTGGGACCCGTTTGGTATTTTTGGAAGATAAAGATTGATTTGTGTTCTCCTCCATGAGTATATCGAAATCATATATTTGCTTACCAAAATTGATGCTCGGGTGAAAGAGAAATTGAAGCTCAAAGTGTGCCACTTAAAATGAGTTTATGTTGGTGGGAAAACTAAAATAAGGAGTTTGTCCCACATAGGAAGTGGATGAAAACTAAAACCATTTAAAAAAGGTTTACACTTTAGAATGGTGTAATCATGTGTAGCATATAGGCTCTCTCCACGCGCACGCGCAAGGGGTGCAAATTATGGACCGAAATAGGCTTCGGACCTTGAACTTGTGTACGAACGCGACCTCCGTATGCAAATGTTGGACCGAAAGGAGCAAAATCCCCTTAGGAGTGTCCACGTTTGCCATTTTTATTTTTTCGACTGACTTTTCATTTTTTGAAACTTTTAAAACTCTAAAACTCTTGTGATAATTGCCATGAAGTGAATGACAAGTTACTAGATCCAAGTCTTTATATATATCGGTTTTTTCCAGTTTTCAACACACTAATTCATCTGCATACAGTTCGAGTTGGTTTGTATTTTTTTTTATTTTTAGTTTTTTGTTCAGTCTTGGTGGTGATATTGTTCGGACACTAACTCAGTTCGCTAAAGTAAAATCTATGGTGCTCAAATTCTACAATTTACCGTTGTATCCTGCGAAGCAGACGTTCAAATTTAAATCTTAAGCACTAACAGTGAGGAGGCGAATCTGTTTTAAGAAAACTGTGTGTAACATAGGTCTCGGGTTAAAAGTTTATTACTGTTTAATTTTTTTTCTTGTTATTACTTACTATAATTAATATTGGATTTGTTATATATCTAATTTAAATTGTAAATTCAGTATCAAGTGTGTAATCGGTGTCCATTCTGCATATACGATATTTTTTTAAGTCGGAAGTCTTAATTGCAATCTATTGTGGCCTTATTTACTACAGAAGCTGAATATTTAGCTGCTACTGAAACGATTAAGGAGTCTTTATGGCTTAAAGGCTTGTTGTGTGAATTAAATGAATTTCATAATCCTATTGTTGTTTATTTTAATAGTCAAAGTGCCATTCATTTGTATAAAAATCCAATTTTTCATGAAAAAACTAAACATATAGATGCTATGGTGCATTTCATTAGAGATATAATTCAAAAAGAGTCCATATTGCTTGAAAAATCCCTACACAATTTAATGATACTAGAACTAAAGTATTTCCTCTAAATAAATTTAAATCATGTTTTACAGGTAATGTTTCTTCCTGTTGCTGATATTGATAAAAACAATGATGCTTTTTTTTTTTTATTATTATTATTATTTATATCATTGGCATCGTGGGGAGATTTGATGGGCTGTGATGCCATAGTCCATTGTGAAACTAGGCTTGGTCCATTTTTTAGATTGTTTTAACCATTGCTCGATAACACAAGAAATTGGCCCAATACCCAATCCAAAAAAACTGACATGTGTGCTGCTCTGGGCCTTTGATCTTTGGCTTGATCAAAGGTGGTGAATTTTATGTATTTATGGAGCTTGGAGTGACATGTTGTGGGGCATTATTCATTATGCTCTTTCTGTTCAAAGCTTCTGGGTTCTTTGACTTCGTCTTCATTCCCTCGTTTTGATTCTTTGTGTATAGTTCAAAACATCTGGTTTTGTTCTTAAATTTTTGTGATTTGATTCTTAGTGAGTCCTTGGTTGAGGGTTTTGAGGTGTTTGATCAATTGTTTGATCTTGGTCCATTATAGTAGCTGCCGTGGTTCGGTTTCTTTAGGGTTTAGGTCTTTTGTGGCCATTTCCTTGTACAGATTGGTACAATGTTTGTTCTGATCCCTATATAATAATTGATCCCCTAATGTTGTTGGATTTTGGGTGTTCTTCGTGATTGTGGTTTTTCTGCTTCCATTGTTGTTTGGCTTTATAGAAACTATTGTAAAATACAGCGTTGTTGTGTTGAATGCAGAAGTGTAGCAAGATCAGGTGTGTGCCATTTTACCAGCTAATACTACATTAAGATTTAAGATTCTAACTTAAAAGTCAATTTTGTTAAGAGGAGTAACCCAAGCCATTATAAGTTAGTCTTTATTCGATGTGAGACTCTATCCCAGATAAATCTTAAAATCAACGTGCTCATTTTTCTTAATCTTAATCATAATGAATTATTCGTTGAAACTTAATGGACTTTGATGCCATGTAAAAAAAAAAAATTGAGGATAAGAGATATAACCCACTGTTTGAATCATTTTGCTCTTTCACTATATGTACTCGTATTGATTTTCAATATATTTATAGGAGTACAATAAGGTTATATAGTTATCATTTGGTTTTGATAGAAACTGATTCAGAAAACTAAGGAGAGAAACTAGGTTCTGCTACTTGTTGTTGATCGTTAATCTTTTTGCAACTTATCACTTGATTTCTGCAACTGATCATGAACTGATTGAACACATAATCTAACATATATGTTTTCATGTCCTATCAAGTGGTTGTATGAATAAAAAATTTTAATGAAATTTTATCAACTTTTCAATTGGTCAATCTTTAATTTTAATCACACATTTTATTGGATTCACAATTTTATTCAATTTTTCATCCACAAATTTTTCCAATTCTTATCAAAACAAGCGTGTGGACCGGTCGTTTAAGTGTATCATGGTTCACTTTAAATATATTGATATCTCATATTGTTTAGAAGTAATGGATTCTAAAGAATGTACGAATAATAAGTATGTAGTAATTGTATATCTTATGCATTGGACTTAATCAAAATTTGCTAAAAAAAAACCATTTGTAAAGCGTATATCTGAATTCACGCCTTAGTAAGGATAAATTGGTGTTTTTATTGGGCTGCCTAGTTGGACGTGGACGGCCATGTGGAACACCCAATTGGCAGCCTTGCCTAGTCTTGGATTCTGCTAGTTGAAAGATCTGGACCCAGGGACGGAGATAGGGGGCAAGGGGGTGACCGCCCCCCAACATTGTCCGTCGATCCACTATTCCTAGTTAAT
>CAIGRQ010028427.1:0-16741 GCA_903798375.1 Fraxinus sp. D2006-0159 | reverse complement strand
ACTCAGTTTTTGACATCCTACTTTAGTAACAATTCTACCAAGAGGTCTTGGACGACATCCCCTACATGTTTCCTATAAATACTAAGATTTTCTATACAATTTTATAATGTGAGATTTATGATTACTAGTTTTAGGGTCATTGTAATATTTTTCTATTTTCTCCATTATTCTTGATACAATAAAATCTTCTAATTTATCTGACATATTCTTGTATTTTTTTGTTCTTGATCACATACTTTATTATTTTGCCATATAATTTCAACATCTCAATCCATTGATTGGTATCACAACAAGTGATATTAATCCTAACATTAACTAATTGACAAGTGGTGGCCCCTTATTGGGGGGCACCGATGGACCCAATAGGGGGCCATCACTTGTCAATTCGGTAATCCATTAAATAAAAAATTAGTTACATGTAGCATAACTCAAACATAATTTGTGTCCTTGGATAGGCTACCCTATATACGCACAAAGGATACGTCTATTTGTACATAATTTTTTTTTTATCCATAATGGTTTATATAACACTCACATGGGATGAATGTGGGGTCCACCACATGTGAGTGTTATGTGAACATTTATAGATAAAAATTATGTACCCGTAGCATTTCTCATGCACAAACTCTTATGACTAAGGCTAGACCAAACACGGATCAAGCGATCCTAACTTTGGACTACTCGATCCATCTTTATTGCTATAGTTAGCTCCACTTGTGAATATTTGAAGGGATGGCATGGATGCAGCAGAATTGGTAAAAAGAAAAGTTATGTTGTTCGTATTATCATTTAACGTTACTATATTATGGTGTTAAAGACCCGTGATACACGTTGGATTTTCAATTGGGAAAATCGAATCTAGTGAATTAATGCTTTCCTAACTAGAGGGCAACAAACAGTTGGGATTGGTGGAGTGCGTGTGCTGGCAAAATCCAATTCAGGCCAACCCCAAAACAGGTCCAGCCTTCAATGGCGAATGGGGAGGTGAGTAAATACAGGATGGTGAATGATATTAAATGAGCTTTTTACAATTATGTCCAATTATTGTTGCGGTTAATTAAGAAGAAATCCCTATTCGATTCTGTTTTCAAAATTCAAATACATAATAATTTCGTGTTTGGCCCTCATTTCCTCAAACGTATTTTTATACTAAATTTATTTTCAACCACATATTTTATGAGACTTGCGACTTTTATCAACTTTTTAAATATATGTGTCAATTATACCTTATGAAGTGATCGAACCTCTCAAATGAAGGAAAAAGGTTTGGTTAAGATGTCTCATAATGTCACGAAACCTAGTTCTGGATAAATAGCATTACTATTATTTATTGATTTTGTTGCCAAGAAAATGTTAAATTAAAAGAATGATGATCTTTTAGTGAATGAAACGAATAATTGAGTCATATCCTAAAAAAAATTCGTTCACGTGAATGATGCAATTTCAGTACACAACATTACAGTCAAAAGAAATCGTCCAAGTTAACGTGATTTGTTAGGGTTTCAGATGATTTAGCCCTTGTTTGAGTTCAATTTTTACTCAAGCTCATTTTCAATCACATATTCTTCCAATAAAATAATTTTGTACGTAAATTCAGAAATTTTCCTTAGTTTTTAAGCAATAAATCTTTTATAAGTTCATATGCAAAATTATTTTATGAAAAATTGTGTGCGATTGAAAATGAATTTTAACTTAAAAAAAAAAAAATATGACGAACAAACCCTTAATCATTATTGGGGTTCAATTGATCACCATATCCCATTTTTATAGTGGTCGAGGTGATCGATTTCCTTGTTATTGTGTTAGTTCCGACAAATTTCAGGTTTTTCATGAAATAGTTTGCAAATTCCAATGTCAACAATTAAGAGTAGATAACGCTGAATTATAAAAGGAGCTGCAAATCCACTATGTAACATAGTTTAGTCCTGTTTGGTCCACATTTTTTTTATTTTTTTATTTAATTTCAATTACACATTTAATGAAATTCACAATTGTTATCAACTTTTCAATTGCACATTCGTCAATTTTTATCAAAATCTAATTTTTAAATACCAAATAGGGGTTTTTTTGATATGACTCATATAAGCAAGAAATCAATTACCATTATTTGATGCCGATACAAAGCTACTATAGGGTTGAAGTTCCTTCACTTGTAAGCTGCATCACGAACTTCCTGTCAACCATGAGAAAGTCACATTCAAGGACACAAACTAGCTATAATAATTCCTTTCTTACATAAAATTGATCACTATACTACTCTTTATACTACAATTTTTGATTCCTTTTTAATAATTACACTATTAAAATATTATTTTATTGAATAATGTGTGATTGAAAATAAGTTTTGAAATAATATATTTTGATAGAATGTTTATCAAACATGAGTTCAAATACCAAAATTATTCGAGACACGATAAATTTATGATAAGTGTAATGTTCTAAATACATATTATGGTTTTTTTTTAATCCAACTTAAGTTTCATCTTTATCTCATACTTTATTATCTCATTTTTATTCCCTTTGTTTTTGGTTCTTGGAATTGATACAAGATCCAATGCACGATGTGACAACTTCCATACGATCTTTGTAGCATAATTACATGTTGTTTCAATTTATTCTTATTCTCAATACTTGTGTACATAATTATAGTCTTGTTAGGTATACGTTAAAATTTTTATTTTTATTTTTTTACTCATTTTCAATTACACATTTTTTAATAAAATAATATTTTACATCACATAAATAACTTTTCCTTATTTTTCAACTACACATTCTCCTTCAATTTACTATTCTAGAATACATTTTCCAAAATAATGTGACTTAAACACATTCATAATAATACGTAACGATGAGAGTGCTATGAAGATGCTAACATTGTTAGAAATGCTCGGTGAACTTTACTGATTCTCGATACTAGCCCTTATCTGAACAAAAAATGAAAAAACGTTAAGACTTGAGAGAGTAATGATATTGTTTGAGCCCCATTTTATTGTAAAAATGTATTGGTAATACTGATTGATAGAGAATCTGTGGTTGAAAAATAAGAAATTTTTTGAATCGTCATGTAATATTATTTTATTAAAAAATATATTGTTGAAAAGGAGATAGAGGAATGTAATTTAAAAATAGTGGGATCAAATAAGGGTTTAACTTCATTAAAAAAAATTATAAAGTTGATTTTACTAAAAATTAATGTTTAGTGAATTTTGATAAAAAAAAAAAATTGGTAAAACTTACTATTGGAAAAAAGTACGTCATTAAAATAATTATTGAATTCGATGTAATTTTTTTTAAACAAAACGAGAATATAAGATAAGTCCTTGTTTGATCCACATTATTTTCAAAATAATTTTTTCTCTTTTTTCTTTTTAACCACATATTTTTTTATAAAATAATATTACACGTAAATTTGAAATTATTTTATTCTTTTTTCAACTATACATTCTCTGTTTCAAAGTACATTTTGGAAGAATATATTCTGGAATAGTAGATTGATGGAGAATGTGTGATTGAAAAATAATGAAAATTTATCGATGTGATAGAAAATATTATTTTATTGAAAAATATATGTTCAAAAACGAGCAAAAAAATGAAATAAAAATTTTAACGTGTACCAAACATGACTTAATAAAAAATGGGGGCGAATGAAGCATTAACTGCTGGACAATAATTACAGGTTACTGCCCTCGTGTAACGTGTTATTCAGCACCCACCCCAGCCCTATCCTCCATAAGTACCCACCCACCTTCGTCCCCATTTCAATTCAGGCCAAAACCCCTTTGTGCTCTCTCTCTCCCACGCACACACAGACACCACTCTTCTTTGTCTAGATTAGAACTAGAATTCTAACTAAAGTCACTGATTGAGTAACAAAAAATGGGTTCAATGGAGTCGTTGCTCTACATTGCTAGCATCCTCTGTTTTCTGACTGCTGCTCACGCCAGAATCCCCGGAGTTTATACCGGCGGCCCCTGGCAAGGTGCCCACGCCACATTTTACGGCGGTAGCGACGCTTCCGGCACTATGGGTACCCACTTATTCCCTCCACACCTCTCACCCTACTCACATTCACAAATATGTAACATACTAACACATGTATTTTTCCTCTGCATTTTTTATAGATTTCCATAAAAATAGCTCACTGTTTTTTTACCGTTTAAGCTTAATTCTCTTCATCTACTCTCCATTTTATATTTGTTCTCTTGAATTTTTGTCAGGCGGTGCTTGTGGTTATGGGAATCTGTACAGCCAAGGGTACGGAGTGAACACTGCAGCACTTAGCACAGCTCTATTCAACAATGGTTTGAGCTGTGGAGCCTGCTTTGAGATAAAATGTGCTGCGGACCAGGATCCCAAATGGTGCAACCCCGGCAGCCCCACAATTTTGGTAACTGCCACGAATTTCTGCCCACCAAACTTTGCTTTGCCTAATGACAATGGCGGGTGGTGCAACCCTCCTAGAACACACTTCGACCTTGCCATGCCTATGTTCCTCAAGATCGCCGAATACCGTGCCGGCATTGTCCCTGTCAACTTCCGCCGGTGAGATCCCGACTACTCTTCTTTCACATTTGATTAATCAAACTTACTTTATGGGTCAACGTTCTTTAAATTATCTTGTTGGGATCCTAAATATTTTGGAAAAAGATTTTTCGGTGCTAGTTGTGTGCGAATCTGCTGAGGTTCTAGGGTCATTTTCGAACCATGGCCAACAGAATCCATGTTATCCTCTTTGTTGCTATTCTCTTTTCGGTGGTTTAATATTAATAAACATCGTAAAATGACAACTTTGGCCTCTTCGGCGAGGCTCTGGTAGTCTGTTTCCTCTCCCAATTGAGCCACAACTTTTCTGACGCACTGAGAACACACAAGTCCAGAATTATTTTCTTAATTTGACTGAAATGCCCTTACATTTCTTTATTTATCACCACTATAGGCTTTGGTCCACTTCCGTAGTTATAATGTGACAGGTGGCGGTGGTTGGTGGCTTCCGCCTTAAACTAGCCAACCAAAACCGCGTTTTGTATCACGCGTCATTTTCACTGGACCGAGAAATTATGCAGCGAAACCTCAACGTTGTGAACAATATGTCGGGGTTAAAAATGGAAATTCCTTTGTATTTACTCTGGAGGGTATTATAGTAATTGTAATCATTCAATTTGCCGGGAAATCAGGATTGGACTGTGCTACTAAAGTAGGAAATTTGTGGACATGTCTAATGTTGTTGTCCCACGACTAGATGGTCCATTGTACCGGAAATAGTAAAGTGCACTAATTGTTTCTAATTAAATAAATAATAAAATCAATTGCTTTTTTTAATTTATAATTAATTTATATTGTTACAATTAACCTTTTTTATTTTATTTTTTTCTAATTTTGCAGGGTACCATGCAGAAAGCAAGGTGGGATCAGATTCACAATCAACGGTTTCCGTTACTTCAACTTAGTTTTGGTCACTAACGTCGCGGGTGCAGGGGATATAGTCCGTGTTAGTATCAAAGGTACCAACACTCAATGGATGCCGATGAGCCGTAACTGGGGGCAGAACTGGCAATCCAACGCAGTCCTTGTGGGTCAGGCCTTGTCGTTCAGGGTCACGGCTGGTGACCGTCGCTCATCGACCTCTTGGAACATTGCACCTCCCCATTGGCAATTTGGACAGACCTTCACTGGCAAGAATTTCAGGGTTTGAATTAATTGGGCTGGAAAATTGTTTCCTTTTGACCAATTAACTTACTTTCCAAGATTTTTCCCGAGTGGGGGAAATAGAATAGGAAATTAGTATAGGATTAGAAAAGGTGTGTTTGTGTGCCACGTTGGGATGTTTTTATTTTTTTACTTTTACTTTTGTGTTTTTACTTTTTACTTTTTTTAGTAGTGCTGAAAGCCAGTGAGATTGAAGAAAAGTTTGTAAAGGGCTGAAGCGGTTGCACGAAAAGGGCAAAGCATGTAGCCCGCAGCCCTAATTGTGCTGTCTGAAATTATTGCTAATAATTGCTATGTATGGATAATGCCTGTGTTGCTGTTTTTGGAATTTAGAAGAATTATGACGCACACATAGTTCAAATTAAACTATGGTTAGACGACTTTGTTAGGGACATGTTTGGGCCAGATTTTAATTTAAGTTAAAATCAAACAATTAATATCAACCAAATTTTTCATGTGTTTCACATTTTTTTAACCACACATTTCAAAATTTTTTATCACAATCCACTTAAAATCTGATTTTAATCTACACCAAACACTCTCTCTAAGTTTGGTGGAGAATAAAATTAATTTTTTAGTAAATTTTGATAAAAGTTAATGAAATATTTAATTGAAAAGTTTTGCATTTTACAAAATAAGTGGTAAAAATTAATTAGTAACTTTGATTTGGATTAAAATATGAATTTTAATTTTCTAAACTTTGATGAAAAAATAGTGAAAAATTTTGTTTTTCCACTTGGTCAGGTCAAGCGCTTGTTTTCTTGGCGTGAAGCGAATTGTTTTTCCCGCCTATTTGGTGGGAAATCTGATTCCAGAAAAAAAAAAAAAAATAAATAAATAAATAAATTTACTTTTGGTAATGGTAACAAATTTCATAACCAATTATAAAAAAAAAATCATTTTAATGAACAATTTTCATGTCAAACGAAATCAAAACGAACACTAAGCTTTGATGAAAAAATAGTTTTTGAGCAAATATTTTTTTTTTTTTGGGGCAATGGTAACAAATTCATAACCCATTGTAAAAAAACTTTCACTTTAATGAACAATTTTCATGTAAAATAAAGCCAAACGTGAACAAAAAGATCTAAAATTTTAAAAAATTTCGGGTGAAAAATTATACCAATCAAACACACTTAATTAACAATTCCCTAGAAAACAAGTTTTAGGCAATTATTTTTTCAAGAATTCATTTTCTTTTCACCAATTTTTCACCATTGCAATCAAACGGACCCTAACTGTAAGAGAATCGCTTTCGTAAAATTAGTCAGTCGGTCCAAAAACAACTTTTAGTTCTCAAAAGCCATACCAAATGGATATTTCAAAATTAATTGTAGTGGATGGACAAGTAAAATTATTTTATTTAAATATAAATAATAGAATAATGGACCATTTATTGATAACTACTAACTACATTCGCTGGTTGGTGGAGGATCATTTCTACGTTGTAATGCTTAATGGTACAAGATTAAGAAACAAGTAAAAAATGTGCACGAAATTTTCATAAATTATGTTCTTATTGTGGTGTCGCTGCCTAAATATTTATTTTCAAGTAAATTGTAACAATATGTTTGGTCAGTCGGACAAAATCGAAAAATTTCTTGTTTTTTATGACTTTTCGAACTATTTCTGTATATCATGAGTTATGGCTTGTAAGCATTCAAATTTGTTATGCTTTTCACTCATTAGATATGATGACCTCAAAATCGACACGTCGTTGATATTAATAGATTCCTTGTCACATTCACGTCCGTCAAGTTGACTCGACTCGACTGGATATTTTATTTTATACCCAATTTCAAACCTTAGATATCATGTTCGTCAAACCGATGCATTTCTAGTAGATTTTAGCTTTAATTTTTCGGAAAAGAGAAAATTTAAGAATCTGCAATATGTAAATTAATAAAGGAGTTGTTCAATTAGAATCCACTTTAATAACTTAAAAACTTGTGGTTATACCTATGCCTTATTTTTTTGAAAAAAATATTGCCTTGTTAAACATGTTGACTCAATAAAAATACGTGAGATGAACCAATGACTTGTCGACTCAATATTTCGATCGAGTCAATAACTAGGCCGAATCCAATAACTATGCTCACAAGTAAATAATATGGTTCTTTCAATGAACTCGAGCCAATATAAAGCAAATATCTACACGTAAAAAGTCATAGTAAAAATCGATTATACGACATTATTCTTGTACGTTATTCAAGATCATGTTTGGATATTTGAGAGATCCCAAAAAAGTTGAGAAGGGACATATGCCTTATCTTCCACGTCTTAATTGGATGCCTTTCGGTGGGAGAACAATGGTAAGACTTGAGAGGCTAAAAGGACCACTTTACATTCTCGTTTCTTACTCATCCTTGAAAAATCAAACCTTATACTATGATTCTTTCTTTTTTATTTGTCAAGTAAACCCATAATTTTTGTCATCACGAGTCTACGATGTTTGATATTTTGGTTTAATTATAGCTTTGTTTGGGTATTTGTACTGTATTAAATTATTTGATCTAAAAACTTAAACGACTAGACAAAAATATGGGTATTGATATTTTGACGAGTTGGTAAGGAGGTCATGTCGTGGGGCTTAGTGCATTACTGAATCTTGGAATTTCAGTGACATAGGATTCTTCAAAGGGCATGAAAAGGCCACTGATTAGAATCTGTCGTTCAATAATCGAATCATTCTTTTGAAGAAGTGCCATAAAAATGAAACATAATCTTTGTACCTAGATATAATAAAACAAAATCCAATGGAAATTGATGACTTTCATGCAAAAAAGTTAGGGATCCAAAGAGTATATTCTGGAGATTTAAAAAAAGAAAAGGTGCTGATGCATGTAAGTTTTTTCTCTGGAAAAAATACAGTAGGATCCATACGGAAGTTAGATAAGCATCTGCTTAAAAGTTCTAATTTTTCAAAAAGGTGAGTTTTGCTAATAAAAAAGAAACTAAAGGTTGGTACACTTTAAAAATCCCATTCTTATTCTATTTATTTTTAATCACACATTTTTCAATAATATTTTTCATTACATCAATAACTTTCTCTTCTTTTTCAAACACACATTCTCCATCAATCTACTATTCCAGAATACATTCTTCCAAAATAATGTGGCTCAAACACAAAAAAAAAATAAAAAAAAATAAATCATATTTTATAAATTAAGCGATTTAAAAGTAAGTTTCAATTTCTTTCAAATACATAGTCAAGCATTCTCATGCCTCATGGATACAAATGGAGGTTGAGCTAGAAAATATTTTCGAGGTGGGCCGAAATTTCAAAATAACTCATGTCTTTAGATATCAAGTAGGAGGTTAAACTCATGATACTCATGGCAAAGAGTGTCAGACACTCAATTAAGCACTAGTCTAGATGTTCACTCCAGGGACAGATCTATGATTGGATCCAAGACCGAGCTACAAAATTTCAAACCAAGCTAATATGTGGAAAAAAAAAATTACACAAGAAAAACTGTTTTTAAAAAATAAAAAAAAAATTGGACCTTAGGGGGGGGAGGGGGGGGGGGGCTACAACCCAGCCCATCCCCATTGTATCCATTCCTGGTTCACCCCTAAACTTTTATTGTCAAATAGGATATCGACTCTAAAATTTGTAATTTGTGATCGATAAAAAAATTGACCTATAAATTTTTTTATTTGTGATCGTTAAGTAATTGTGGTCTATCAAATTTTTGATTCGTGATCGAAAAATAATTTTTAACCAAATAGCATAGAATAGTAATTTTACTACACTTAATTAATAAAATATTTTTGTTAATCAATTATTTTATAAATAAAACTTAATTAATAAATGAGGCCTTTCTAATAGAGAATTCACAAAAAATCGCCGTCTGTGGGAATCGAACCCACGACCACGTGGTTAAAAGCCACGCGCTCTACCGGCTGAGCTAAGACGGCTTACATGCAACGGTTCATTTTATAACCATATTATTTGGATTTCCAGCAGCCTCGTCGTTTAGATAATTTATAAGTACATAAAATATTATTTGCAAACCTGAAATGGAGATTTACGCTTTCCAGATTTCGCTATGAAAAGTTGAAAGTGAGAGCTCATACTTAGGATTTAAGGAAATTTTACTCCAAGACAAATTTCTTTCTCGTCCCAAATTTCAACTGATTCATTTCACGAGGATAATAATCTGTCAATTTTGGTTGACAATTAAGTCATTACCTTTTTAATTCACACCGCCCATCATGGAAGACCTCACTTCAAAGTCAATTTACGTTTCAACCACTAAATTTTAGGAAGAATTTCAATTAAACATTTGTCTTTTATAAATAGCAATTTAGCATATTAAATTTTCTTATTTAAGTTTTTTAAAAAGAGAGAATTTAATTTTTCATAATTGGGTAACGATTTTTGTTTGTACGAAAACTTTTTACGATTATTGAAATCAAGCAAAAGTATATAATATTTACCCGATAGAAATACATCATTCAAATACTTATCACGATATATAATCTCACATCGAATAAAGATGAAAATATACACCAATTTATAAGAGTTTGGGCTACTCTTAACGAGGTTGGTCTCTTAAGATGGAACCAAAAATCTTAATACAGTATTAGAGCTCGTTAAATTCCAACGAACGATTCGATATGATTAAAACTCAAAAATATTGAGTACGCGAATTTCAAAATTAGTCTGTTCAAATGAGTCACTATCTTGCGGAGGCATGTTAAGGGATAAAATCTCACATCGAATAAAGAAGAAAGCATATACAAATATATAAGAGTTTGGGCTACTCATCTTAACAAGATTGACATTTTAACATAGAATCATGACCCGTTGAGCTCCAACAACCAATTCGATTCGATCAACACTCAAAAAAATTGAGCACAAAATTTTAAGATTGGTCTGCTCAAACGAGCCACCATTTCGCGAGGACATATAAAGGAATAAAATCCCACATCAAATAAAGATTAAAATATAGACTAATTTATAAGAGTTTGGATAACTCCTCCTAACAAGATTGACCTTTTAAGATAAAATCTCAAATCTTAACAAAATGATCCTATACCCCCATTAACATTGTTCAACAAAACCTGATAATGCCAATTCTACAAATATAAGAAAATCCATTTTGTATAAATAGAGAGAGATTTTGGGGGTGTTTGAGTCACATTATTTTGAAAGAAAGTATTCTGAAATATTAGATTGATGGAAAATGTGTTGTTGAAAAAGAATAAAAAGTTGTTGATATGAAAGAAAATATTATTTTATTGAAAAATATATGATTGAAAATGAGCAAAATAATGAAAATGAAAATTTTAATGTGTACCAAACAAGAGCTTAATTCATTTAATGCAAGAAAATTATAATTCACATCACTGTCAATCTTAGTGTCTTGACACTGAGGTATTTGAAACCTCAGCGCGTACAAAAAATGCAAATACTAACTTCATACTTACAATTTTTTTCAAATTTTTTTTTTCAAACAAAATACAATTTCCAAACTCAGCCAAAAGGAGCTCAAGCTCAAAAAACCTAGAACATTTTCCAGAAAGCATGAGCTGGTAACTTGCTCATAACTCTATATTGTCAAAACTGACAACTAAGATCAAGGGTAGATTACAAATTACATTGCCAAACAAATGTACATTCCCTTCAAATACAGATATATATAGCACACGGCTACACGCACAAGGTAAGTACACCATCGAACCAAAGAAGTCATAGTTATACCTCCTTCTACGTGTGAAGAGGGGAAGCTGACGGTCTGCGGTGAGTTGTTACTCCACGCATTTCTCCAGCACTGCTTCTGAAGGAACGAGGTCGGTTTTTATGGTGAGTTTTCTGGTTTGATTGGTGACTTGCTTGATCATTTTTTGAAGTCTCCTGAAGCTGCACCAAAGCGGTTACCACCTCATCCATGTTCGGCCTTGACCTTGGATCCGTGGATAGGCACTGGAGCGCAAGATGAGCTGCCTTTAGGGCTCGACCCAATGAATACTGGCCTTGAAGACGGACATCCATAACATGAAGAATTCTACGTTTGTTTGTGAGGTAAGGTTTTGCCCAGTCAACAAGATGATGTTCCCCCGCTGGCTGATTCTTGTCTATTGCTTTCCTACCAGATAAAAATTCTAGCAGAACCACGCCAAAGCTGTATACATCGTTCTTGGCAGTTAAATGACCTTCAATCAAGAGAGAAATTTATCAGGTAACAGTCCATCATTTAACTAATGAACATTCATTGCAAATCAAAATAATAACAGTGCTTTCATTAATTTAAGTTAGTTGAGAAAGGTGATTAGAAATGAAGAAAAGGGGTGATAAGGGGGAAAGCACAGGAATTATAATTGGTGCTTCTAGCCTGAAGATCGCATGCCTCCCGTGAAAAATGTGCATCATATGACATAATCTATTGACTATTGGTTTTTGCACTGTAAAGGTACATCTCTGAGAAGGATTTTGCTTCCCTTTCTATTAGAAAAAATGTCCGTATGCTATAACCACATGCAACTCCAAGAGAACTTGATGAAGAAACTAAACGGCTGACAGTCTGAATGATTCAAAAGATATTTAAACCAGCACCTAAAACCACCTATCAAATGAGTTTCAGATGCCAAAACTTTTGAGTGCTCAGCTTTACTGGTTTACATCTTTTTACGAGTGATACTGTTCAGAGTGTGCATAGAGCATATTTCAATGAATTTCATTCAATGATGCATGTAATTCACGTAACCCTTTACTTCAAACACAGTAGATTGCTTATATGAAGATGGAAGTTCAAGATTTGACTCCAAACAACAATGGGTTGTGTTTGCACGGACACTTCAACTAGACTAGGGGGGTGATGTGTCCGTGTCTGACATGTGTCGGATATAGACAATCCTCGGACACTCTACCATGGTCGTGTTGGCAATAACAATTATGGATAACACTTGGCAGGAAAACATGAGGGATTGATCAAAATAAAGAAGAATGTAGCAAAATATGATCATATTAATTTATGAGGCAATTGAACATGTCAAATATACCTGTGGATAGATACTCGGGAGCAGCATATCCATAAGTCCCCATAACTCTAGTAGAGACGTGACTCTTATCACCAGTTGGCCCATCTCTGGCTAACCCAAAATCAGAAAGTTTGGCATTGTAGTTCTGTGAATTCAAAGCATAAAATCGATACGAAGTCTTAGAACTATGTGCATAAGGAATCCATAGATACCATAGAGCCAATACCAGTCTAGCTTCTGAACATACGTACAGAATCAAGCAGGATATTAGAAGTCTTGAAGTCCCGATATATTACTTGCGTCTCGGCACTGTGAAGAAAGGCAAGTCCTCGTGCAGCACCAAGAGCAATTTTCATTCGCAGGCTCCAAGAAAGTGGCTGGAAGTAAGAACCTCCTGGTTCAACACAAAAACATTGAGTGAACTAAATTCCAGGAGGTAATAGATTCAGAGAAAAATATGCTTCTAATCAAACGAAGCCACTGAACTCACTCCTGAATAGATGATTCTCCATGCTACCCTTGGACATGAACTCATAGACCAAAAGTCTGTGGTCATCCTCTAAGCAGTAACCGATCAATTTTACAAGATTAGGATGACGCAGCTGACCAAGATAATTGATTTCAGCCTGAAAATCCAACAATGAAGATTGTCAATTAAAAAGGGAAATTTAAGAGCACAACAAAACAAGCTGCTCCATTGTTATATTTCACTTTTGCCATCACACCAACATGAAGGCTTCCTAAATCAGATGTATAATATCTCAGAACTTATAAAGTTCCTTGGTTACCAATCCAGGCATGTTGTCCACATTAATTAGAATTGTTAACTGCACTGATATACGTAAGTGGACATCAAGAAAAACTAAGCGATATAGAACCAGATTTTAAAGCACGTTCAGACTGTCTATACAACGACACATTTTGCAAACTTGAATAAATATTGTTATGGCTTGTTTGGTAGTGTATTTGAAACTATTAGAAACGGTATTAAAGAAGAAAAAGAAGCTAAATATCCAGTACTGCACACCATGCAATACAAAACACAAGAGCAACATACATGAGAAATCACTAAACTAAAGAAAGGAGAAAGCACTTACCAGCCATTCCTTGTGACCCTGCCCCCCATCTTGTCTCAGCCTCTTAACAGCGATCATCATCCCAACGCCTGGCTTTGATGCTGCAAGTGTAGGCTTGTCAATCCATCCTTTGAAAACAGAACCGAAACCCCCTTCCCCTAAGATGCTGTCGGGACGGAAGTTTCTTGTGGCTGCCTTGAGATCATTGAATGAGAAGCTTTTCAAGTTGGAGGACTGCAAGATCTCACCCTCAGTCCGAGGAGTCTGGGATATTGAAGCAGATGAACCCACGCTGCTTGAGTTACTTAACTCTATCCCATCTCCACTGACATTTCTAGAAGAATTCACACCTATATGCACCATTCAACATTCTCGAAAATAAGATTGAGAAATCAAAATACATACCTTGCATGCAGATTATCAGCACTTTTCCATTGCCAACTCAATTTGCAAATATAAATTATTAAATCACCTTCACCTCATCTAAAAAGCTATTAGCATGTGGCTTCATCGTGCTTCCTCACATGCATTCCACCCAGGTAACAGATTTACTTTTTCATCAAAGGCTTGCCAAGTAGAATGTTCATAAATAGGAAACAGTGCGACTTAAACATAGAACAATTGTATGCTTTAAAACTACACTGACTCGTCAAAAAACTTCAGTTGTTAAAGAAGGGAGAAATATAGTCATTCATATTATATCTTCAAAATGAACGTTAAGTATTTCAAAGTTTGAAGCATAAAAATTCCCCCTTCGAGTACACAAACCTCCTCTGGTGTTAGAATTTTCTTTTCACACGATATATGTAGTATGAAATGTATAGAAGAAATTAGTTGCCACCAAATAAAATTAATGAAGTAATAATTGCTATGCAGCATTAGAAGTCTCAGGTATCCTAATACCTTTTAAGGCAAATGATACGGCAAACCAGAGAATGCAGAGGACATGAATTCTTAGTTTCAGAAACTAAAACAACTCAAAAAGATCACAAAATTTGAATTTCATGCTTCAATCTCTCTATTTTCTCAGATAGTAAACTTTAATTTCACTGTTCTATTTCACTGTACATAAAGAAAGTAATTGTGGATTGAGAATATACCTGTACCAGTATGAAGTGGGCTCTCGGCCTTGATTTGGTTGCTAAAGCAAATACCCATCCAAGTGCAAAAACTCCCTCAAAAAACTCGATTTCTTAGCCTATGAAAACAGGTCACAATTCCAAAACAGACCTCTACACTTCGGTTTTTTACCCCTTACACAAGAATAAAGTAAGAAGAATTTGCTACTTCAGGTACCTAAAAATGAAATGAACTAAAGCTTCAGTACAAACCCCAGAGAAAAAGCCTGGTAGCTTCGGATCTAATGTGAATCCTCCGAATTTTCTTGATCTCTGTTTATGTTAGGTATTACTTAATACTTAATAGCCGCCTACCAAACTACTCATTTGACTCTTTCTATGTAATATTTCTCTCTCCATAAACAGGTTTACTAGTTAAACAGGGAAAAAAGATGACACAGTTGCAATCTTGATGATGAACTGGTGATTTTCCCTACATAGGTTTTGTTTATGAACTAGAAAATTGTGAGGGGAAGATGAAAATTAAAGAAAAACTGAGAGAGAAATTGGATTTTATTAAACTGGTAGCCAATCATTTTATCGGAAGGCAGTAGGAAGAATCCTTCCACTTTGACCAGTTTAGAAGTTTGACTTGCTTTCTAGCTTATCCTTTGGGTACAAATGAAATATCAATTTTCTCATATTATTTTTAAAGAATGTATTTGAAACGGTAAATCGATGAAGAATGAGTGGTTGAAGAAGGAAAAAAAGTTATTAATATGATAAAAATATTATTTTATTAAAAAACGTGTGATTAAAAATAAATAGAAGAATGTGAATGAAAATTTTAATGTGGTTCAAACAGAGACCAAAACTAAAGGTTGAACCCCAACCTTGAGGCCAAAACTAAGTCTTGAAGTTGTGTTTTTTAGTGGTTGCTCAAGAGACCGAAGATTGGGGTAGAAAATTTTCTCGACTATGTTTGTAAGTGAACCTTTTTTTGTTTGCACTTTAGCACGTGGTCAAGAAAAGTAGTAATAGAGTATTTTTGCCAAGACTTGTAATTACTTCTTAAAATATTAATATTATTAAGAAAAATCGTTCAAGACCTTGTATATTTATCCATGTTTTTACCTTTTATTCAATGTATGATTTGTCTCCTAACATGCACGTGTATTCATTTTTTAAGTTTTAATCTGATCGAATTGCTCATTTGAATTTAACGAACTTTGATACTATGTTAAGATTTGAAATTTCATCTTAAAATGTCAATTTTATTAAGAGAAATAATCCAAACTCTTATATATTGATCTATATTTGGTCCTTATTCAGTGTCGAAGTTATCTTTCAACACTTATAAATGCTTTAAGATACCCTTATGGCCTTCTATAGCATTTTGAGCTATGCTAATTGGATGGTATATTGCTTAGTCTCTGTTCCAAAAGAATTTATAAATAAATAAAATTGAGTGATGAATAAATAGATAATATTTGTGAAATCATCAAGCCATTGTTTGTCATCCATTTTCTCAAAACTCATTTTTTTTTTCAAACTCACTTTCAACCATATATTCACACAATAATTTATTTTGTACATAAACTCAAAATATTTTCCTACTTTTTCACCACACATCCTCCAGAAATCATTATTCCAAAACTCATTTTCTCGAGAAAAAAACTCTTATATTTGTCAAACATGAGTTAAAATGTGTGGTTAAAATTGAAATTTAACATTTGTGTTTGGTGCATATTAAAATGAGAGAATGCATTTTTTTGAAGTGATGTGATGATGAATATGTGGTTGAAAATGAAGAAAAAGTTATTGATGTGATGAAAAATATTATTTTATTGAAAAATGTTTGATTAACAATGAATAGAAGAATGAGAATCAGAAAAATAATGTGGCTCAAACAGG
>CAIGRQ010028393.1:0-10768 GCA_903798375.1 Fraxinus sp. D2006-0159 | reverse complement strand
GCAATCAGGGGCATGAGGAGATTGATGCTGTCATGCACTCAAATAGTTCCTGGTTACCAGCTAAGGCACTACGCTAGCTACTTAAATGACAGTACCCTCTCTGCAGGCATCATGGTATTGACACTCACAAGTGACTACGACAAAGATTGGTATCATTGAGAAAAGTTCAGCTTCTTATATGGATGCTCAGAGCATGTGCATTCTAGCAAGTGGAGTACATGATTAGCTGAAATCCATAACAAAGGTACACATGCTCTATACCAAAATTTCTATTCTCAAGATAATAGAATAATGAAAGCACAAGTGTAACGAAATCTCAAAAGAGGGAGCTGAAAAGTACAGTATTTTTGGCAGTCTTCTTCTAAATGTCACAATCAGAAAAAGGTACAAAATTTCAGAAAGGATATCATAGCATCTGTTCACGCCCATAAATAATTAGTCCAAACAAAACTTCTCAAAACTAGTGTAGTTCATTGATCCCCACTAATTATGGCGACAATGGATATCTATTCTCTATCTCAGTCATCACTGCTTATAAGGTATCTTGTTAATTAACATAATCCATGAATGCTCCAATTCAATTGTGGAACTTAAAGAGAAAAAGTAGATGCAAATTGAGACGTTGTTTGTTAACATTTTTTCTTTTTCTTCGCCAACTACAATTCCAAATCCAAACATAACTAGAACATCTACCAGAAACAGACAGTTGGAATATTACGTATGTGTTCAAGAATTCCAGAAAAGTGTGCCTAGATAAGAATTACACGTGCTTGGGGGCAATACAGAAAGAAATCAAGCCCTAGAGAACTTGCAAAATGCATATATTTTAATTTTACCTTAAGAGCTTCCTTGACAAGGGGATCTTGGGTGGGATTGAAGATAAAGGCCCTAACACGAAACCCACCAAGCTTTGAGCTTGAATTACATGAATTAGACGAGGGGAAGGAAGAAATCAACTGTTTTCGTGGCACAACAGCTTTCCAACTGGGCTGTGACAAATAAAGATTGTGAAAATTAGCGTATAAACACAGCTAATCTGAAGATGGCAGTGATACTCACTGTTACTGATGCTGCAGAAACATTCAAAAGCAAAGACATGATTTGCTTTGCTGCTTCTCCCTTCACTTCCAATGTTCGTTCCTCCGGTTCTTCTGGAAATCAACACGAAACACATAGGGTGTGTTCTGGTTATTTTGGAATAATATATTTTGAAATAGTAGATTGATGGATAATGTATGATTAAAAAATAAGCAAAAGTTATTGATTTGATGAAAAATATTATTTTATTGAAAAATATATAGTTAAAAATTAGTAGAAAAATGAAAATGAAAATTTTAACATGACTCAAACAAAGTCATAATAACTTAAAAATGAGGGACAATTGCAGCAGCACGTCCCCAACATTTTGCAGATTTTACCCTAATCTTCAATTTGTACCAGTGAAGGTCCATAGTCTTTCAAAAATATGCAGCAAAAGTTTAAATGGATGATGAAATCGTTAGTTGACCAATAAAATTGATTTTGATCAAATTTAAAATGGGCAAAATGGTAAAATCATTATTTTTCACATAAAACAATTAAAAAAATAATAAAAGGATTTTTTTATCCCCACCCCACTCCACCCAAACTGAATCAGAACCAGCCCTCGCCGCATTTTTCTTCCACAGCCACGACTCGCTATTGCCACTCTCCGCCACCATAACCTTAACCTTCCCCTTCTCCTTCCCCACCAATTTCCACCTTCATCCCAAAACAAAACCAATCGCTCTTCCATAGCTACAACCCGCCGCTGTTACTCTTTACATCTGCCTTCCCCACCACCATTCCCATCCCAAAACAAAACAAATTGGAACATATCATAAAGATCGATTTTCAAACATTTTAATAACCATATCAAACACCTCGTACGCATCTCGCAATCTTCCATTTTGACAAAATGAATTGTTCAATGTAGTGAATGTAGCAACATTGGGTTGGAACACATTCTTCTTGTAGTAACTAGTTACCAAAATTGATTATGCGCGATTCTCATGGGCTAAACCAATAGATGATAATTTGGACTTTAATTTCGACGCTAGTTTTAACTCATTGATGTTAACAAAGCCATAAGAAAATGGTTAAATTCTGAAATGGCTAGTAATTTGTTATCTCTCTTTAATTTATTCACAGAATCATTTTTTTAGACTGAAAACTATTTTAATTGTTTCAAGAAAATCTTAGAACTCATGGCAAAAAATGGAGTACCTTTTGCGCTTTGAGCAGAGGTAGGAAGTGTTACAAAAATGTGAAAACTACCTTGCTAAAACCCGTTGTTGAAGCGGTGAAAGGTGTGGTGGTCATGGTGGCGATCCCAAACGGGGATAAATGCAGCGGGAAAGGCAAGGCGATAGTGGTAGTGGGCAGTGGTGGCTCTGGTTTTTTGTTTGGGTGGAAAGAGTGGGGATGGAGTGAAGAAGAAGATTAATAGATTTTTTCTCTTTTCTTTTTAGTTATTTTAATTGTTTTATGGGGTTAAATAGCAAAGTTACCTTTTATCATTCTAATTTGGTCAACTAACGGTCAAATGGATGATTTGGACTCTAGTTGCATATTTATGAAATGTTTGGGACATTGATGGCACAAAATGAATGTTATGATAAGATCTACAAAAAATTGGAAAGGTAAGGGACCGCTGCTGCAAGTTTCCTTTAAAATAATGTCACTTATAGTTAACGGAGTTATATACCGTTGATGTGTTTAATGAGAATGATATTTTTTTTATTTAATTCAAGAAATTTTAAGAGTATCTCCAATAAACTCTATAAACATGAGATATTCTCTATTTTAAAAAATCAACATATAAAATCATGCTTCAAGAGACTTTTTAAATTAACATTTTAATTTGGAGAGTGAGTTTGACTCTCCAAATAGTAGCTCCAAGAGACTCTCTAAACATGAGATGCTCTCTATTTTAAAGAGTCAACATTTAAAATCATGCTCCAAGAGACTCTTTAAATTAACATTTTAATTTAGAGAGTGGGTTTGACTCTCCAAATTTGGAGAGCCAAATTCACTCTCTATAATTAAATGCATTTAAAGTGTTTCAAATTTCATGTAGGAAAACAATAAAATGATTTAAAGAAAAGCTAGTTAAAATAAAAGATAAAGAAAAAAAATTAATATTTTTTGGGAGTAGTAAAATTAAGTGTTAAATACAAAGAGTTTGTTAGAGTACTTCAAAATTTTAACTTTCTAAATTTATAGATACCCTCCAAATGATATGATATGCTATTTAAAAATAAAGAATCTCTTAAAAATACTCTAACTCAATCATATTTTATCACATAATGTGTATGTAAAAAATTATGCAAATCATTTTGTGCATATAACATAACTGCAACTTAAATTATAGGTAGACAAAATGGCCAAACTAAATCAAAATCGAAGCAAACCTAGCGAATTGATTCAACTTTAAATAATTTTGATTTTAGAACCAAAAACCATTTGGTTTTGGTTTTGATTCTGATTCTAGTTTCAGTTTTAGAACCAAAACCAAAAACTAAAGTTAATTTTTAATACACACACGCACCAAAAAATTCAACTTTTGTTAGTGACTCATTCGTCTATATTATTAAGTCATTGTTATTAGACAATATTTTGTATGAGGATGGAACTTGATGTTTGTGTATTCAAATTATGACTACGTTTTGTTTGTTAGTTTGACCTTTTTATGACTATTCTATTTCATAATTGATAATTTGAAGTTGAATTTGCTAAATGTTTATCTATTTTTTTTTTATCTTTTTTATTTAGATTTATGTTACTAAAGCTCTGTTTGGTACATATTAAATTTTTTATTTTTCTACTCATTTTTAACCACACATTTTTTAATAAAATAATATTTTTCATCACATCAATAACTTTTCCTTCCTTTTCAACCATGTATTTTCCATCAATGTACTATTCCATAATACATTTTTTCAAAATAATGTGACTCAAACACACACTAACTTATGAATATATTAATAAATTTCAATTTGCATTTATTATTTCAAAATTTAAGCAAGGAATCGAACCGAACCAAACCAAATCAAATCAGAACCGAATGGTTCGATTTCAATTTGGTTTCATATTTTAAAAAATAAAAAAAAATAATCATTGGTTCCATTATAAAAAAAAAAATAAAAAATCATCGATTCATAATTCGATTATATTCTTTTGAAATCGAAATTAATGGAATCATGTCCACCTCTAACTTAAACGATGTGTGCCGTGTCTATGCCGCATCCTTCTTTTGTCTCTTCCGGTCCATATTTTGATTTATTTTGTATTTTGTAACCAAATTCTCCAAGTTTCAGTTCCTGTCAAGAAAATATCAACGAACATTGTCAACTTCAATTTTTTTTCCCCAACTGTTACTAGATTTTCAAATTTGTTCTCAATCCACCATTCCAACTCATTTTCATTTAAAAAAATAACATTTTTGATGACGTGACTAATAGAATAGTTAATTTCTTGAATGATTAAAAATCACAAAGGTGAAATAACGTTAAAAAAAAAAAAAAAAGACATTGGAGAAATACCTTTAAAATTTAAAGTGTAGTAACTTCTTGAAAACAACATTATAAGTATAGGGCCCATTTGAAATTTTTTTTAACCTTAAATCTAAAATTGAAAACAACTTTAAAATTGCATTTACTATATAGAATTTTTTACACATGGAATGGTTCACTTTTATCTTTAGCTGTATGTAGACATATGGACAAGACTTTTAAAGTTTACACACGTTTGGTGTAACTAGTCAGAGTTGAAAGTGCATTGCATGTTATTTTAAAATGCTTTGTAACTATTGCGAAAGTAATATTTGCCCTCACAATTTACCCTTTTGATTTAAATATGAGAAAAATGCAAGTACATAAAATAAATGTTAATTATTATATATACATGTAAATAGTGAAATGCGTACTTAAATGTGAGTATTGTAATGTTAATTAATTTAGAATTAACGTCAAAAAATATATACGTGACAATGAATGTTAAATAATTTATAATAAATAAATATAATTTAATTTTCAATTAAACGAAATTTGATGATAAATTAACATACATGGACTTGAATAATGAACTGCATTATTGAATGTAAAATTTTAAATAATATTGATTAAATGAATATAAATTATAATTAATGAAGAATTAATCATTGTTTTAAAAATCGGATTGGCTAGGTCGATTCAACCGGGAAAACTGGAAATCGGAACCAAAATTGGTCTGGTTAGGTTTATAAAACCTCTAATTAAAAATTCGCCATAAAATCCGTTAAACCGATCAATTTTTCGAAAACTCGTGACATGTTTCAGTTTTAACTAGTTCAACCTATGTAAATGTTTTTAATATTTTTAAATGTATATATTTTTTAATTTTTGTAAATGTATATTTTTTAAATTTTTTTTTAAAAAAACCATGGTTTGATCCCGATTCGACCCTGGTTCAACCTTTTGAACCTTAACATTTTCTCTTTTTGGAGTCGATTTTTAAAATATTGGAATTAATAACGTGGACGTGGAAGTNATTATAGTATTTATCACAATTAGTAAATTAAATACATGTTGATAAACGAAAAGTAAGGTTTTATTGAAATAATTGAATTACAGTAGGGTTATAATCGTCTAAAAAATGATTCTTACTTGATGTGATACTTAATATATTATAAATTTATCACCACATTCTCGTGTTTCAGCAATTTTGAAACTGAATCAAGTCAAAGAAGTGGAAGTTAATGGCATGACTATTTTTTTCGTTCAAATGAAAGATAAATCACCATACAAATATTGTAGTCGTACTAATTCAATAACTGCGAGATGTTTCTTTATTTTTCACTTCCTACCGCTCAATCTATCTACGTATTCTTCATGAACTACAAGAACGGCTAGATGGGTTGATATATAAACTTTCGACAAATGAAGTTAGAACTTTGAAATCTACTACTCGACACACAAGAAATGGAAAGAGGAAATAGTTAGGATGAATCAACATTAATGTATTAACGGACATGAATATTTACCATTATTTATACCATTCCACTCTAAAAATATGCTTCGGAACAACACCAATAAAATGATTTTTTTTTTTTTTTTGGAAAAGATGCATTCAAAGACACACGTTCAATGTTCAGAACAAAATCTGAGAACCAGAAGCTCAAAACGTAGGCAATTTTGAACAACCCCCCTTGGTGTAGAGAGATTTTTTTACGAATGTTGCACAGACAGACAACACACATGGTAGGTCTGCACAATATTTTTTTTTTAATACATGTAGGGTCTGGCCCCTACATAAGGCCCCTGTGAATAAATCCTCTGTACATGGGGATTTATTCATTTTGAAGAGACGACCAGAAGCACGATGTCAAATAACAACTAGACTCTAGTCAAGATATGCAGACATAAAAGAGTTAAAAGGGCATCCCACTTGCTTCCCTACTGCTAATTATACATAATGTTTGAAATTCTCACCACTGTTCTACTAGTAAGATATACGAATGCTTGAAACTGGGATTCAATTTTGAGTGCATAGAAAACACAAACGTGCTGATGGATCTATCATCTCTGCCTGCAAAACAAAAATTATAACTCGGCTTGTGTGGAATTATGTACATGTTGAGTCTTAAGGCACTCACGTGTTTCAATTTATCAAGTGAGCTTGCAGTTGCAAGCAATCAGTTCCATGCACTAATTTGCTAAAAGAGGTTCTCCAGCAAGATAATTGTTTTGTTGCCGAGGCTGGATTACGTCAGCCAAAATAGACAATATCAGCATATAACAATGCAAAAGTTGCAGAGAAGATTATAGAGAATTAGTGTTGGAAAACAGGATTCCTAAGTTTTATATGAAAGGTTTGAAGGAAGGAAACTGGTGAAAACCGATTTTACCTCACCTTTTCTTGATATTTTTGAAATGTGAAAAATGATAATATAATATTGTTGAAATTGTAAAGTTTCTCTTTTGATCATGTCTACATGCTCATTTCCTAAATTTACCCTTTGGACCCAAGCTTGAGAACAAGGCTTTCCTCATAGTTTTCCTTCCTTTTCTTACAATGAAAGATAAGATCCATATGGAGCCTTAAGACTCTCAAATGACGATAACAGGCAAAACAGCTAACTGAACAAATGAATACTTCACTTGAATAACAAATCCTTCAAATGGATTGATGCCTCATGGATTACATGAATGTTCCCTCATCCAGCTAAAGGTAAAAGGTAAATTTTTGGAGCAGAACTTTACATATAGCCATTATAAACAATCTAGTTTACCTATACAAGAAAAAATAATGAACATTGCAAAGTGCAAACCTTGACAAACAATTAGAAAGAAGCTGCTAGTGCCAAAAGAAAACACTTCAAAATATACCGATCAATACCTGAAAACTTGAGATATCGCAGAAATTCTCAAATGCTGCATCGGCTATAACTAGGATTCATGCTTTTTTTATTTTTCATTTAAGCACATTTCATAATAAGAAAGATTTCTATATAGTTCAATCGCATAGAATGAAGTACTGAGAGAATGGTTTAAACTCTTTCTTGAAAGAGAACTTGCTTCTCAATTCATACCATGTAAGGAGTGAAACAAGAGAAACACATAGCAATAGGCAAAATAGCCAGAAGCAATTTCCATTTATTGTTCTAATAATCTTACATGAATTGAGGTACTCAATCAACCAAGCAAAAACTACAATGACACTCTGAAATCTGAACACAAATACTGGAGATCGAATTTGTCAATACCAGCATCAATACCATGAAACCACAATGCAATTCACAATAACAAACACCTTAATTCTATCGAAGCTAGAGCTAGATAATTACGGGATTGGACTTATCCTGTGTCTTCTAAAAACACAACAAGCAACTAACCAACGAAAAAGACAATTGCTGACTTAACATACAATGCATATGCAATATTAACAACGACACTCATTCGGCAGACCAAACAACATCTGATCAATAATAAACTACGAATTGGACTCTCTTACAGCACTCTGATTGGCATACATCCCGACTAACAATCAATTCGCATCACCTTCCCTTCGTTGTTCAGAGGATTGAGGTGGATGGCCGGATAGAGATGCCAGCAAATTGAGGTGGTGCCCTTGTACTTGAGCTATGGGCAAGTAATTACCAACCCTTGCGGCTGATGCTTCCCCAATTCCCAATGGTTGTTGCTGCTGAAGAAACCTCAAGGAAGCCGAAGGTTGCTGCTGCTGGGGATGATTCGATGCCGCAGCTGCAACCACCATTTCACCAGGAGGCGCAGCAAAGCTCCAGACTTGTCCAAAATCTGGCCTGGCAGGCAAAGCCCAAAATCCTCCAGCAGCCACCGTGGGACCCACGGCAGCTGTAACATCATCTTTCGAGATGTGGTGTTGGTCTTCATCGTCTGGACGGAGACGCTTACCGAGAATGAACGGCGTTGGTGCAAGCAAAGACTGAGAATGAGACTTGTGGTCTAGGGCAGCAGACACAGAAGAAGAGTTACGGGTAGATGCAGAGACAGTGGAGAAACTGGCTGGGGTAGTACCAGTACCAGTGGCAGCTATAATCGAAGGCTCCGCCTGGCGTAGAAGCCACTCAATCGTCTGTCCATCAGACTTGTGCCCAAGCTCACGAGTCAGCTGGAAAACCCTGGCGGCGCAGATAATAGGCATGCGGATACGGCGGCCTCTGCCGTCGACCTTGCTATGGCGGTCCTTAGCCGGCGGTTTCTTCACCACCAACGCGCCGTTATTATTACCGCTGCCTCCGGCCCTCTGAGAAGGATCTATAATTGCTCCTCCATCACCGTTGCCGTCAGCTGCCGACGTTGACATAGTAGAATTAATAAAGATACTTCACTGATTAGTTGATTAACAGTGACAGTATAGAATTCTCCTAGTCCTAGATACTAAATTGAGGAAGAATTGAGGGTTTTGAGTTAGAATTGAAACGAAATTTAGGTGTGTTTGATTTGGGAATTGAGAGTGAATATGAGAAGATGGGGGAACGAAGAGACTAATGATTGAGCGGCAGGAGCTGGTGGAGACAGGAGGAGGGCACATGGGTGGATGGGGTCCACTTGTAAACCCTATGTCACGCACTTCATAACCTTTCTTTCTTAACACGCGCCATGGTAAAAATTTATAATTATAAGGATTAGAGCAAGTGACTACAAAATTACGATGTTGAATGTTCGAATCCCTCTTTGTCCATAACTTGCCCAAAATGATGTTTATCTTGCAAATGCTTAGATCTGACTATATCCAAACTTTTCTGGTTCGCCCCACAACAAAAAATTTAAAATATGATCATTTTTCGTTAGATCATCAAACTTTAAGGGAGTGTCAAACGATATAGATAAAAATGAATTGGGATATTACAATTTTAAACCCGATCGTGAGCCTCTTTTTTACCTCGTGAAACTATAGTTATTTTTACAATATTCGATTTCTAGCCCCACAACGAACATGATCTGCAAAAGTCATACATTTAGATAATCATACTTGAAGTTCTTACTGTCACGTCAGTAGTGAAAAATTTGTAGCCTACCCACTAACGGCATAAGATGAATTCTATTGTTTTTACTTTGTACTCCATACTTTTAGACCAAAAATATTTTTAATTTGATGATTATTTTTTTAGAGGTTGGACCTAAATCCCTTATAATACTATTTTTCTCTCATAATTAGCGAATCATTCCATTTAATTTCATGGATTTATAAGAAGAAGTAGAAATGCATTAATTTAATTGAAATACCTTTTTAACATTTTTTGGTGATCGAGGTGAAACGTAGCCCCTGTTTGGTAGATGTTAAAATCAATTTTCTAGTAGATTTTAATAAAAATTAATGAAATGTGTGGTGAAAAAGTTGTGGATATCATAAAATGTGTGATTAAAATTAAATGTTGATTTTGACTTGAGATTTTAATTGAATTTGAATCCAAACCAAACAAAATCTTAGTGTTAAGATTAATAATTGTCCCCTCATAAAGGATTATTTATCTATACATAATATTAAACTAGTTTAAGAGCCTGTTTGAGCCCATTTTGTTATAAAATCATTTTAAAATATTAGATTGATGGAGAATGTGTGTTTGAAAAATAAGGAAATATTTTGAATTTGTGTGTAATATTATTTCATTGAAAAATGTGTGTTTGAAAAAAATAAGGTAGGGATCAAAATTGCACTAATTATGTTCAACTATCTACATATTTATAGTTATAGTCACTTTAATTTATAAAGATATTTAGAGGTATTAAATTAAGAACATTGCAAAAAAAATAAAAAATAAAAAAAAATACAGAGAGAAATGAGATGTAAGAAATTGAAGGAGACGATAGAAGAGTGTTTGGTGTTAAGAAATATGTGTGGTGTGGTCCAAAGGCAAAGGCGAAAGGGAATTTAAGAAGGTGGGACCCTCCCTAATGCAATGCAATCCCTAATGTTTTCAACTTCATATTTTTTTGGACAAATTTATACAAAAAAAAATATTATTATCGGATAATTATTTAGTGAAAAAGATGAGAGGTGTTCAGTACTTTGTTGAATTTTCAACGAAATAAATTTAGTTTGACCGACCCGCTGTTTGATTTACATTATTTTTTTCATTCTCATTCTTCTACTCATTTTCAACCACATATTTTTCATAAAATAATATTTGTCATCACATCAATAATTTTTTCTTCCTTTTCAAACACATATTCCCCATCAAATCAACAGTAAAAATGTATGCTTACCCCCAAAATGTGTACCAAAC
>CAIGRQ010028372.1:0-13067 GCA_903798375.1 Fraxinus sp. D2006-0159 | reverse complement strand
CATTACATCATTAGTTATTTAATTAACCAAAAAAACTACATCTTTATTAATAAAAATTTAATTCTTAACCAAAAAAATTATATATAACCTAAGCAAACGTGCATTGCACGTTGCTTAAACCTAGTATATATATATATATTAATAAAATTTCATGAAGTGTGGTTATAAAACCGTGGATCGTATGAAATATGTGTAAACATTGTATTTCGTTCATCTGATCAATTAATGTGGTCCAACGATTTACCTTCAATTTCAGCTTAATGGTGTTTCAGTTTCAAGCTCATTGATTCGAAAATTGGTAACAGAAGCCAGATTTGATGAGAGTGGAGCTATACAATGGGGTTTGGTCCCTAAGCTTGAGCATTTAAAAATATTTAAAGAATTTAGAAATGTCTAGCCTGGAGAAAACAAGAGGTTGTGTAATATCGTCAATGGCCAAAAGTATGTATCCAATCTATGGGTTTTCAATTCTCTCGATCCAATATTATCAATCTTAAATTTGGTATCAGAGCCACCCATAACCTCTAACTTGATATTTTACAAACAATCTAAATAATTCATATTTTCTGGCCAAACTTTTTTCTTGAAATCGAAGTTCAGATTTCTCAAGAAAATCAATTTTCTAATCTCTGTGTGATTTTAAACTTGAGATTTGACATTGGGAAGGTCGACTTTGTGCGGGTCGATTTCGGCCCGGATAGAGGTTGAAGATGACGACCTCTGTTTTCTTGTATAGCCCATCTCTGTTTTCTACTGTCTTTCCAAAAGGAGGCCATTTGAAGTGATAAGCAGTATTAGGCCATTTGGGAAATGATTAATTGTTTATTAGCCCATTTGGGAATGATAATCGATTGTTTATTGGGCCATGTGGAGATGACATCCAATTATTTATTGGGCCATTTTAAAGAATTGAATTGTGGGAAAATTTCATATCTAGAAGATTAATTAGACATTATTAAGTTTTATTTATAAAGTAATTAATTAAACATTTATTTCATTAATTAAATATATTCATGTCACAATTTCATACAATTTGATCATAATTGTCGAATTAATTGGTCACAAATAAAAAAAATTTATAGGGCACAAATTATTTCATGGTTACAAAAAAAAAAAAAAAAAAATTATAGATCACAATTTGTTTATCGATTACGAATAAAAGAAATTTACATGTCATAAGTTATTTATCGGTTATGAATCACAAATTTTATATCGAAATTTAGTGTAGAGCCACAAATTTTTCAAATTATTGACCATAACTTAACAAAGTTTTAGGTCACATATTATTTTTTGGTCGCAATTTATTTATTTCATTTGCACATATATATTAATTAATTTATTGGTCACAATCAGTCAAATAATTTGTGACACCAGTGCTTCCTGCCACACCTCCACCAAAACCACTCGATGTCACCTCAGTAGTAACACCGCCATCTCAAACGAACTAACAATCACCACCAAAAACCACCTCGACGGCGACAACCACTGCTAGCACCACCACCATCCCCTACACCATCACCATCACCACTACCACTACCATAACCACCACCAACGCAACCTAACAGCGCTGCCACCATCTAAAATCACTGCACAACCACCATAGAACACCACCAACCTTAAAAAACCACATGCAAACACCACCAACTGCAATGAGATCTGAATTTGTATCCGTCACCGTCATCGCCACCATTATCATACACCGCAACCTACATCCTCACCACACCACCTCTGTCATATCTTCCACCTCTCACCAAGAGTAATCCAACACCATGCCCTCATACCTCAAATCAATAGCCTAGTAGACCAATTACACATTACCATTTTCGTTGTTCCTTTTCATCATCGACGTCCCGCGCCTGTTGACTCAAAACCATGATAAACAACATCAAAAGACCCAACATGAAAGTCAAGGTGGAAGTTGGTATGATGTGGCACGGCACAACGTGAGGCTGAACGGTGTGGCACAACACGACAGTAATGCGAGGTGAACGGTGGTGGTGCAAGACTGAGTGGTGGGGATTAGTGCGATGTTGTTCGACACAACGCGATTGTGAGGCTGAGCGGTGGTGGCATAATGCGGTGGTGATGCAAAGGGTGGTCGCGCCGTAAATTGTTGGTAGAGAGAAGATTGACAGGGGGAGAAGATGGTGGAATGATTTTAGGGTTTGGGAAGTAATTGAATTGGGGTTATGCGGATGAAGTGATAGCAAAAAAATCCGCTCCGCCCTGCCCCGGCGCTACCCCGCCCTGATGGGTTGGTGGGACAGGGAGGGGGTGCCCCGAACCCGCACCGTGAAGAATAAAAAATTTTAAAAAAAAATTAATTAACAGAAATTTTTTGTAAAAAGAAATATAAAAAAAATTAAACGGGGCAAGCCCGCGCCCCTAACCCGCCCCCTTCAAAGGTGGGGCGGGGCATGGGGCAGGATGTGGGAGTAGTGTGGCAGGACGGGGTAACCCGCCCCGTTGCCATCTCTATGCGGATGGTTGGGGTGGATTAGTTTAATTTATATTATTATTATTATTGAAAATTTTAATTATATCTTATTTTTGAAAGAAAAACTTGTAACTTAATTCTGAAGTTAGATATAGAAAACACTAAGTTCATGTAATTTCCACTTTAATTGTTGTGTACGTATAGTTGTATTTTGGGCCAAATTTTGCAAAATTTAATTATTGGGCATTTATTTTATATCTATTTTTGCTTACTTTTTGCATATGTTAATTATTTATATTTAGAATAATATTTGAATCTTAAGATGAATTAAATTATGAAAAGGTACTAATTAAGCTCATATTTACTTTGCATGAGTTAATTGTGTTTTAATTTATTAAATGAAATTTTAGATAAGTTAAATTTTACGCAATTTATAGTTCTTATGAAACTATTTTGTGCATAATCATATATGTTGGTTGAATTTTTGCTATTAAAATTAGGAATAATTACAGCAAAAGTCTCAAACCTTTGAAACATTAGAAGACTTTCCCTAAACCTTTGATTTGTTGCACCTTTTCAAAAATTTTAGGTGAAGTCCTTTTGGACAGTTTTCATTCATAATTCTGTCAATTGATCAAAAATTTAACTTTTACCACATTTTTAATATTTTAAAAAGTGGCAAAATGGTAACTTTCCATTTATCAAATTAAATAAAAAAAACAAAAAAAAAATAAAAATACACACACACACACACACACCGGTGTGGATTTTGGTTTTGAGGTGGGGGTGGTTGAGGGTTGAGAGGAAGAAGACACATCGGTGTGTGTGTGTGTGTGTGTGTGTGTGTGTGTGTGTGTGTGTGTGTGTGTGTTATTTTTATTTTTATTTAATTATTTAATGTGATAAATAGAAATTTACCATTTTGTCCTTTTTAAAAATATTAAAAATACGGTTAAAGTTAAATTTTTGGTCAACTAACTGAATTATGAATGGAAATTGTCCAACAGGACTTCACCTGCAACATTTGAAAAAGTTAGCGGTGACGGATGCAACAAATCAAAGATTTGAAGAAAGTCTGTTAATGTTTCAAAGTTTTGGGACTTTTGCTACAATTATCCCTTAAAATTATTCTCATATAGTGTTAATCGTTTTTGCATAAGAGAGATAATGTCTAGTGATCTATATAGTTTCATTTAGTTAGAGATTGGTCACAACATCTTTAATTAAATAAAATTATATATCAAATTTAGGATCACATAAAAAGTAAAAACATTAAATCATAACTAATTATACTTAATATAATAAATATTGCCCCATGGGAATTTTAGCAATATTTATAAAACTAATTAGAATAAAATATCAAATTGTGTCTTAATATGCCCAGATGAATTATGAATAAATACATAATTTGGTAGTTTTATTATAAAGTTTCCCAAATATGAATTAAATGAATAATCTTATAATTCTACCATAAGGAATAATTGAATATACTTAAATTAAGAATTTAGCCCATAGCCAATTTTTATGTCATTATATTCAATNTAAAGTTTCCCAAATATGAATTAAATGAATAATCTTATAATTCTACCATAAGGAATAATTGAATATACTTAAATTAAGAATTTAGCCCATAGCCAATTTTTATGTCATTATATTCAATTTTAGCATGATTTACAATGGTAAAATATGCAATTTATGACAAATAAATATGATTTTTAATCTTTAAAAATATGATGTTTAACATTATCAAACAAGGATTATTTCCTTTTTTTTTTTTTTTTTTCTTTTTCTATGCGAGATTGGGGATTTATAACAAATAAATATCGTATTCCTACATCAAACGATGTATGAATTACCTTGACTGCGTTCAAACAAGGGTTGGTTTCCTTTTTCTCCTATTTTCGAGCGAGACTAAGGATCTGTAACAAATAATTATCGTATTTCTACATCAATAGTTACGGCACATGAATATTGTATTCTTGGATCGATGGTTAAAAATCTGATTTTAGCTAAATCAAACACAGACTAATTTTCTCTCTTTTTCGTGCAAGATTGAGGGGATATAACAATTAATATTGTCTTTTTTTTAACAAAATATATAATTGATTTCCTTTTTCTCTTATTTTCGTGCGAGATCGAGGATCAATAATAAATAAATAAATATTTTATTTTTGCGTCAACGGTAATGACACAAGAATATTGTATTCCTGCCTAATCGTTAAAAATTTGATGTTTATCATGATCAAACAAGGATTGATTTCCTTTTTATCCTTTTTCATTCATGTGAGATTGGGAATTTTAACAAATAAATATCGTATTCATACATCAAACAATGTATGAATAACCTTGACTACATTCAAACAAGGTCTAGTTTCCTTTTTCTCATGTTTTCATGTGAGACTAAGGATCTATAACAAATAAATATCGTATTACTGCATCAATAGTTATGTCACATGAATATTGTATTCTTGGATCAATGGTTAAGAATATGATTTTTAGCCAAATCAAACATGGACTAATTTTCTCTCTCTTTTTCCTGCGAGATTGATTACATATAACAATTAATATTGTCTGTTTTTTTAACAAATTTATAATTGATTTCCTTTTTCGCTTATTTTCATGCGAGATCGAGGATCTATAATAAATAAATATTATATTCTTGCATCAACAGTAATGACACAAGAATATTGTATTCCTACATTAATCGTTAAAAATATGATGTTTATCATGATCAAACAAGGATTGATTTCCTTTTTTAACAAATAAATATCGTATTCCTACATCAAACAATGTATTAATAACCTTGACTACATTCAATCAAGGATTGATTTCCTTTTTCTCATGTTTTTGTGCGAGATTGAGGATCTATAACAAATAAATATCGTATTATTGCATCGATCGTTATGAATATCGTATTTTTGAATTAACAATTAGAAATCTGAATGTTAACCAAATCAAACAGGTACTAATTTCCTTTTTCTCCCTTTTTTTTTTTGTTGAGAATATATAACCAATAAATATTGTCTTTCTACCTCTACAGTTAACGACATTTAAATAAATTTGACCACATTCAATACCATCCATTTTCAGTGTTTAATCATAAGTCAAAAAAGCTACATGTCATGTCGGCCCTATACGTTGCCGGGGACAGCTGTCCTTTGAGGTGTCAGAGGTACAGAGTGTTGCTGCTTCATCCCAAGTATTTGCCCTTATCTAATAATCGGAACCGATAACCAATCTCAATCCTATCCTTCATGATCCCCTCTGACACACCTCCCTTTCTTACAAAGTACCCACTAATTCTCAATTCATCGCAGATTGATCGAGAATTAATAGAGCCAGAAGAATACTGAAAACCTTCCACATGCCAACTTTCAACCACTATCTCCACTACATGTACCGCTATGCACCACCACAACCAACTTGCACATTTTTAAGCAAAACCCCGAAAGAAATCCTTTTTATTTTCCTGGAATTCATGTTCGTGGTAGTTACAGTGGCCCTTTCCCTTTTCTTTCTTGGTTTTACTGCAATTATTATCCTTTACTTCCTCATGTTGGCCCATGCCTTGTGGCGCCGCTACAAGCCAGCTGCCACCACCAGTAACAAACTCCAAAACCCCTTACTCGATGTTACATATGCCACTTCATCATTTCCAAACACCGAAGATTGTGCAATCTGCTTGAAATCTTTCATAGAAGGAGATAAGTGTAGGAGTCCGCAGTCTTGTAAGCATTTGTTTCATTCGGAATGTATGGATAGCTGGCTTGAGAGGAAGTTTACCTGCCCCCTTTGTCGATCCCGGGTTTTTCTGTACCCTGAATTGTCTGCTTGTTCAAGTGTCAATTTTGAAGATCGCTGGATTATGTTTTATTTAACTGTTTATGAAGAGGGCAATTATTATTGAAGTACTGGAGAATGAGAAAGCTAATGAACCGTGGGCAAAAATGGGGTGGAGGGTTTTAGACAATGGGATAACGTTTGCAAGTCTTAAAGGTTTGTTATCTGTTACATAAAGTTTTCAATAAAATAGAATAAGTTTATGAATCTTCTATTGTTTTCCAAAAATTTGTTTTGTCTTGAGGGTGAAAGAAACTGTTAGGCCACAAAACAAGTTATTTTAAGGATCGAAGTTCGCAAAAACACCAAATTGCAGAAAAATAAAAACAACACAAAATACAAAAGATTTTTCGCCCCTAAGGGGTCGGTGTTTAGTTGTACGACCTAATCACCCGTTGAGCATGAGATATAGCTCAAGATTCACTAAGAAAAGCCAAGTAACAGTATAGAATATACGAAGAAACCAACAGTTTCTTCAAGTTCTTTCTAGCCTTTATTACAAACCGTAATCACACAAGCTCCAATCTCTAAATGACTATTCATAACAATCAAAAAACTCACAAAGAATAGAGATTGAAGAAACCACAAAAATCGATTACATTATTGAAGAGAAAACGGAGAAAACGAAGAGACCAAAAAGGAACCAACTCAAAGAATAAGTGTCAAGATCAAGTCACGTATCTATTCAACTCAACAGTCACAATTAAAGGATCAGAATGCAGCCACGTGTAGGGCAGATCATCATCCATCAAGAGGCCAAAATCGTGTTTACTTAAATGTGGCCCAATTGCACAAACGGCCCAACAAACCAAGTAATAGTAAGGCAGCCCAAAAACATTAACAATCTTCACCTTGCTGAGCTATTCCTTGGCCTTTCTAATGGATCTAGTCATCTATATATTCATTGCTTCATTTGCTCTAACGACCTGTAAAAAAATTTAAAAATTAGTTCAACTCTTTTCCAACAACAATACTTGAAGTTCTAATTATCACAATATCGTGTTATATTCAGAATCTTTAAACAATTTCAAAATTTATTCAAAGGTAATACCATATTCCCTCAATCAGAATGATTAAATTCTGTAGGAATTTTAACCAGATCAAATCTTATTCTGCCATATTTCTTACAACATGAAACTATATGTCTATGTGTTTATTTCTATCATTATAAATATGATTTTTACTTAAATGAATTGACACTTTGATTATCAGTGTAAATCCTAACTGATTCATTCACAAAGCCAATTTCATTTAACAAACCTCTTAACCACATACTTTCTTTTATAGCATCACACGCAGCAATATATTCAGCTTCAGTTGAGAACATGGAAACTAACTAATTCATCCATCACACAGAGTGAAAATATAAGAAGATGTGGATCTTCTTTTATCTAAGTCACCAGCAAAATCGGAATCAGTGTAACCTTCCAATTTTATCCATTCATTACTTCTTTTAAATTCTAAACCTAAATTAGAAGAGCATTTAAGGTATCTCAACATCCATTTCATAGCCAGTCAGTATGTTTCACCTGGGTTGGCCATAAACCTGCTTAGAATGCTAATATCATGTGCTAGGTCAGGTCTAGTACACACCATGAGATACATTATTGAACCTACAGTGTTTGCATATGGTACCTTTTCCATTCTGTTAAATTCATCTTCTGCTTTAGGTGAGTGTTCACTAGTCAATTTAAAACGATTAGCAATAGACAAAGTAACAGGTTTACCCTCAAGTATAGAAAAATTTTCAAATATTTTCTTCACATAAGAGCCTTGTTTTAACAACAATATGCAATTATCACTATCTCTTTCTATTTCCATTTCAAGAATCCTTTTAGCCTATCCCAAATCTTTCATTTCCAATTCAGATTTCAATTTTGACTTAATGAAATCAATTTTAGATCTATCATAACAAGCAAGTAACATATCATCAACATATAAAAGCAAACAAATGGATTCAGGTCCACCCGACCCTTTGAAAAAGAAATAGCAATCATAATTGTTTTTTTATAGAACCCAATGTCTACACATAAGAGTTAGATTTGATATACCATCGTCTAGGGCTTGTTTCAGCCCATAGAGTGATTCCTTCAACAAATAGACCTTTTCAACTTTGGATTTAACTTCAAACCCCAAAGGTTGATTCATATACATAGTCTCATCACGGTTATCGTTCAGAAAAGTTATTTTGACATCAAGTTGATCCAATTCCAGTTAAAGTGAGCAGTGAGAGCTAATAAAATTATGATTGAAGTATACTTAGCCACAGGAGAGAATATTTCATTATAGTAAACTCATTCTCTTTGAGTAAACCCCTTAGCCACTATTCTAGCTTTATACATTTTACTTTCAGGATTAGAGTCTCCTTGTTTGATTTTAAAAATCTAATTGCAATCAATTATCTTTTGATTTTTAGGTCTTTCAACTAAAACCTAAGTCCCATTTGTAATAAGAGAGTCTATTTCATCATTCATAGCCTCTTTCTAGAATTTTGAGTCAGGACATTTAATGGCATCATTAAAAGTAGCAAGTTAAAAATTCAAAAGTTAAGAATAGAAAATAAGGTAACAAACTCATCACTATTGAATCTGGTGGAGGGTCTTATATCTCTCATTTCTCTGTCCCTAGTTAATTGATAATCAGCAAGAGTAGGATCAGCATATTCAATTTCATTTTCAATTTCAGTTTGCTCATGATTTGGCTCAGATTGAGTGGACTCCACCTTAAACAAATCATCTTGATTAACAGTATTTTTAGTTTGATATTCCAGGATAGTTTCTTTAACAGGTGCAGTTTCAGAAGTTTTAAGATCAAACAAGGCATGTCATTTTCATTAAAGATGAAATTTCTACTAACAATCACTTTATAACAATTTTGGCATTTGACCCACAGTCTATACCCTTTAACTTCCTCTCTATAGCACAGAAAAACACATTTTAAGGACTTAGGTTCAAGTTTACCTTCACTTTGAGGTGAATAGGCAGTACAGCCAAAAACTTTTGAGTCTGCTGTAATCAGGTATTTTTTCCAGACCACAGTTTTTCAGGAACTTGAAAATCAATGGCGTTGGATGGACTTTTATTTATAAGATAAGTTGCAGTTTTTAGGGCTTCGCCCCAAAAAAAACTTAGGAAGACCAGAACTGTATATCATATACCTTACTTTTTCCAATAGGTATCTATTCATTCTCTCAAACAACATCATTTTGCTGAGAAGTGTATGTTAGAGTTCTGCGTCTTCAAATTCCAGATTGTTTACAAATGAATCAAATTCTGAATTACAAAACTTCCATTATCAATCCTCAATGCTTTGATTTTCTTGTTGGTTTGGTTTTCAATCATTAGTTTCCATTGTCTGAAAGTTTTAAAAGTATCAGATTTTTGTTTCAGATGAAAGGTCTATAATTTTCTTGAAAAATCATCTACTATAAGTATATAGAACCTAAATCCACTTAAGGTATTTACATATGCTGGAAACCATAGGTCAGCATGTAGATAGTCCATAATAGAGGTGGATTTATGGGTTCCAATTTTGAAAGATACCATTTTCTGTTTTCCAATGATACAGTTTTCACAAAATTTCAATTTTTTAATATTATCATTTCCAAAACAACAAAGGTTATTCAAGATAGTAAGTCCCTTTTCTGAAATATTTCCGAGTCTTTTATGCAAAATTAAAGACTTGTTAGACTCAAAGTTTAAGGCTGCATAACAATAGCTTATCATAGCTTTAGCAAAGACAATGTATATACCATTTATTTTAAGAGAGGATATCACATTTTTATTGCCTTGTTTTAGTCTCAACAGACCTTTATGAATCATGATATTGTACTTGTCGTCTAATTATCCCAAAGAAATTATGTTTCTTTTAAGCACAGGCATATATCTAGTGATTTCAAGTTCAAGAATGTAGTTATTCAACAACAGTTCAATCTTTCCAATTCTCTTTATTTGACAACTCATGTCATTTTCCATTTGGATTTGTCTTCCATTTAGGTTAACAAACTTAGAAAAACATTCTCTAATAGGACACATGTGAAAGGTACAGCCAGAGTTAAGGGCCCACTCCTTTGGGTCTCTTCTGGTGGCACTCACAAGAATCACCACTTGAATATCAGGTTCATTCTTGTATACCAGAGCTACAGAACCATCAGAATTGTTTCTCTCTTTCATATATGAGATTTTCTTAAAACAATCTTTTATTATATGCCCGATTTTACTACAATAATAACATTTTCTGATTTGGTTCTTGGATTTCACATGACTTTTGTTTTTCTCTTTAAATGTAAAGTTCTAAGTTTTTTGTTTCTTATGAGGATTGTAATTATATATGGGTTGTTTCTTATTATGATTTAGTTTCTCTTTTATGTACAATCCTTCTTCATATTTAGAGTATTTTGACTCAACTTTTAACTTAAGTTCTTTGTTCCTCAGAGCTGAGGTTAAAATGTCAATGGTAAGGTCTTGTCCCACTTATTCTAAGGCATTTCTATTGTCCTTATATTTATCACTAAGTGAGTTTAGTAAAGAAACAATTTGTTGATCATCAGAAAGTTTCTCATCACAATTTGCTAGGTCATAAATCAATTTTGCGAATCTGTCAAGATTGTCTTCCAAATCAGAGGAGGGATCAACCTAAAGTTATAAAATTGTCTTAAGAAAAAACATTTGTTAGGCATGGATTTAGTCAGATAAAGAGCCTCTAATTTAGTCCACAGAGCCTGAGCAGGGATAGTCTTTCCCAACTTTTCTAATCACATTATCAGATACGTGTAAGAAAATTGAACTCTATGCAGTATCATCATCTAATTCTTATCTCCTATGGACTGTAGTTTATGCAGCCCATTGACCATCAAGGGCTACAACACATCTTTGTTGCGGTAATAGAGCATTCATCTTTTGGCGTCAGAGACTATCCATTCCATGTCTCAATTTCAAGTTTATGTGCAGTAGACATGATGACAGATATGTACACAAAATTGCAATTATATAGCACACAGAGTATAATGATTTAGGCACTTTACAGAAAGAACAAGATAAGTGAACGTCTGAATAAAGCAGATACTAACAAATATATCTTTTTATCATGCAATGCACAAATCAATGTTATAACAATTAAAGAAGTGTGTTATCGTTTGAAAAAGGTTTAAGGACTGTTAACCCTAGGTTCCACTACTCCCTCAAATTCCCAGATCCTCGTAGGAGATCTTGAATAAAAGAAAGCAATGAAGGATCACTTACCTTAATAACCAATTCCAAACATAGCATAAGTATAGCAAATTAAAGAGGGGTTTCAGAAAATACTAGAGTCTGAAACCTTAATGTTTCAAAATGAGGCAAGCAATAAGAGAATACCAGAATCGTACCAAGAATTCCAACACAAGTACAAGAAAGCGATGAGTTACCAAGACTCAGTGGAAACTAAGTAGTGAGTCACGAACTCATCAGGAATTGGTATGAGTTACCCCAACTCGCCTAAGCTTAGTACAAGTCAACAAACCACCAGAATGTAGTAGTGAGTCAAATTTCAAAATCACAAACTCAATGAAAACAGATGATTAAACAGAGTTGATACCCAAATCTACACAGACTCACCAAAAAACCTAACACTGGCGAAATCTATTCACAAAACACAGCTCTGATACCACTTGTTAGGCCCCCAAAACAAGTTATTCTAAGGATCGGAGTTTGCAAAAACACCAAATTGCATAAGAATAAAAACAACACAGAACACAAAAGATTTTTCGCCCCTAATGGCCCTGATGTTCTGTCTTGCGACCCAATCACCTGTTGAGCATCTACAATGAGATATAGCTCAAGATCCACTAAAAAAGATAAGTAACAATACAGAATCTACGAAGAAATCAACAGTTACTTCGAGTTCTTTCTAGCCTCTATTACAAGCCGTAATCATACAAGTCCCAATCTCTAAATGACTATTCATAATAATCAAAAAAACTCACAAAGAACAGAGATTGAAAAAACCACAAAGATCAATTACACATTATTGAAGAAAAAACCTTATCTGTCACTCAGGGAAAGGGAGAAAATAAATAGACCAAAAAGGAACCATCTCAAAGAATAAGTGCCGAGATCAAGTCACATATCTATCCAACTCAACAGTCACAATCCAAGGATCAGAATGCAATCACGTGTAGGGCTGACCCTCAACCATCAAGAGGCTAAAACCGTGTTCACTTAAATGTGGCCCAATTGCACAAACGGCCCAACATGCCAAGTAATAGTGAGGCAGCCCAAAAACATTAAGAGAAACTGATGAAGATGCCGAATGATTAACATTTTAAACTGAACGCTGAGAATTTGAGACAACATATAGAAAAATAATCTGTCAAACTTTTATGAGAAATGATGGTTGTACATTGGGGCATACATCAAGGTGTCCATAATGGACACTTTGTGGCCCCCTATTGGAGAGAGTGTCGGTGGGGCCGGCACTCCATCCAATAAGGGGCCGCAAGGTGTCCATTATGGACACCTTGATGTAAGCCCCAATGTACAAGAAGCACCACCCAACTTTTATTTAAAAACAATTAGATACCAACCACCAAAGGTCCGCAGCTGCTATTTTGAAAATCAAAACCTAATTGAGATCATAAACTAATTGCACGCTTTTTCTCAAAATAACTAATAAGTAAATACTCTAAACAAAAATAAAATTGAAGGAAATACTTTCACGAGGTAGCAATTGAAGATGCAGCACCGCCAAAAAATTATGGAGAAAATTGTAAATGGCAGCCAATTCTAGAAGAAACCAATTTTATATCACCACT